>CAKNYM010037289.1:5071-26848 GCA_932195095.1 Andricus curvator | reverse complement strand
TTTTTACCAAGGTGTCTGTCTGTCTGTAGTCTGTCTGTCTGTCTGTCTGTAGCCACGATAACTTTCGAAAAAATGATCAGATTTGATTGAGCTTTGGCACACTTTTTTATGGCCGAAAAATAGAGAACGAGTTCGTTAACCAGCTATTTTGGATGAAAATCCAAAAAGTGAGCACATTTTGAAAATTTTTGAGACCACTTTTTTGGAAGATTTGAAAATTCTATGTACGGTTATTAGTAGTACGCAAAATGACGAACAAAATATTCTTATGACTTTTCGTGATAAAAAAAAAATTACTGGAGTTATAGCATTTTCAAAATTCCAAAAAACAAACGAAAATGAACATTTTAAGCCGAAAAACGCACGATATGAAAAAAAGTCAAGAGGAGAAAAACGTTGATTCCTGAACACCCTATAATATTTTCATGACAACTTTTTGAATTTTTCGAAAAATAAAAAATTCAAATTTTGATCGCACAAAAAATTAATGAAAAATCAAAAAAGCCATTTTGCTGTAAAACTATGCAAGATACCAGAAAAGATCATCTTACCAAAATTGTGCACCTAAAAAAGATCTACAAATTTCTTATCATTCACTTTTTGATATGACGCGTAGTTTTTGTTTTATTCGTAAAAAACAGAATTGAAAATAGAAAAATCAAATTTTCAGACGAATATTACCAGCTACGAAAAAATGACCCAAACAAAATTTGTTCATCCATGGAAGAGGTACAAATTTATTGTGACTCATGTTTCGATAGGATGCGTGGTTTTTGTTTTATTCGTGAAAATAACATTGACAGTAAAAAAAATCAAAGTTTTGAAAAAACAATGCAAGGTACGAAAACATATAAATGAACAAAAATTGTGCATTCAAAAAAGACTTACACACCCGTAATCAATTTTTGTGGTAAGAATATATTCAAAATGAAAAAATTAACTTTTTTGATAAACGGCACAAGCTAAAATAAAATGTTAACTAATAAAATTTGTCGCCTCAATTATATCATTACTTTTCATTTGAAATCAAATACAAATTTAGTAATTTGTATATGAAGAACATATAACACGAAGCACAAAGTGCGCGCTCAGTGTATTTACCAAATCGCACGCCGTAAGTGCGCTCCAACTTTTTTGTTTCTATCATACGGTTCAAATGATTTTCAAATCAAATATCGAGCGCGAAGCGCGAGTGTCTGGATGAGAATGTGTTCCTTAAGGTCGATAGAACCTTGAGTAAATAAAGTTCCTTTTCAGTCTAAAATAAAAGCAAATTTAACAATCACTTAATATGTAGAGGTTTTGATAATTTTATAATATTTAAAAACAAACTTTTTCTTTTCATCGAAGTCGAACACGAAGTTCAAAAATCTAGAGGAGCCTAGCGTAAAGCGCGATGCAAATACGCCCGAGCGCGTAGCGCGAGGTGAATACATAATCGAGCGCGAAGCGCGAGATAAATATATGATCGAGCGCGAAGCGCGAGATCCAACAGTCGCGCGCCCTAGGCGCGCTCAAACTTGCGAGCGAAGCGAGCCGCGCGCGAAGCGCGCCATGAGAATGTGCCCGCGAAGCGGGCAGATTTTTCCGATTTATTGTCCACCATACTGGATCCGCAATTTTTAATTTTGAAATTATGAGATTCGATTTGGATTCAGCGACCTCGATAAACTAAGTGTTACCATTTTTGTAAACTTTGATCATTTCTCCGATTTATGGTCCACTATATTGGATCCGTCATTTTGAATTTTAAGATTCTGACATCATATTTGGATTCAGCGACCTCCAAAACCTACATGTGACCATTTTTGTAAAGTTTTTATCATTTCTCCGATTTATGGTCCACTATATTTGATCTGCCGTTCTGTGTTTTGAAATTATGATATATTTGGATTCAGCGCCCTCAAAAACCTGAATTTGACCATTTTTGTAAAGTTTTTATCATTTTTCCGATTTATGGTCCACTATATTGGATCCGCCATTTTGAATTTTAAGATTCGGATATCATATTTAGATTCAGCGACCTCGAAAACCTGAATGTGACCATTTTTTGTAAAGTTCAAAACATTTTTCAGATTCATTGAATCATATTGGATCCACTATATTGGATCCGACATTTTGGATCCACTATATTGGATCCGACATTTTGGATCCACTATATTGAATCCGCCATTTTTAATTTTTGAATTCTGATATCATATTTTGATTCAGCGACCCGAAAACCTAAACGACGCCATTTTTGTATAGTTCATAACATTTTTCCGATGCATGGTCCACCATATTGGATCAGATATATTGAATCCGCCATTTTTTATTTTGAAATAATGGTATCTGATTTGGATTCAGCGACCTCGAAACCCTGAATTTGACCATTTTTGTAAACTTGTATCATTTCTCCGATTTCTGGTCCACTATATTGGATCCGCCATTTTGATTTTTAAAATGCTGATATTATATTTAGATTCAGCGACATCGAAAATTTAAATTTGACCATTTTTGTAACGTTTCTACAATTTTTCCGATTTATGGACCGCCATACTAGACCCGCTTTTCAAAAATTTGATATTATGATCAGATTTGGATTCAGCGAACTCGAAAACCTGAATGTGACCATTTTTTTAAAGTTCAAAACATTTTTCAGATTCATTGAATCCGCCATATTGGATCTGCTACATTGGATCCACTATATTGGATCTGCTACATTGGATCCACTATATTGGATCCCATATTTTTAATTTTAAAATTCTGATATCAGATTTGGATTCAGCGACCCCGAAAACCTAAACATGACATTTTTCTATAGTTCATAAAATTTTTCCGACGTATGGTCCGCCATATTGAATCAGATATATTGAATCCGCCATTTTTAGTTTTGAAATAACGGTATAAGATTTGGATTCAGTGATCTCGAAAACCTAAATGTGACCACTTTTGTAAAGTTCATAACATTTTTCCGATTTATTTTCCGCCATACTGGATCCGCGATTTTTTGTTTTGAAATTATAAGATCAGATTTGGATTCAGCGACCTCGATTAACTAAGTGTGACCATTTTTGTAAGCTTTGATCATTTCTCCGATTTATGGCCCACTATATTCGATCCGTCATTTTGAATTTTAAGATTCTGACATCATATTTGGATTCAGCGACCTCCAAAACCTACGTGTGGCCATTTTTGAAAAGTTCTCATCATTTTTCCGATTTATGGTCCACTGTATTTGATCCGCCGTTCTTTGTTTTGAAATTATGATATATTTGGATTCAGAGACCTCAAAAACCTGAATTTGACCATTTTTGTAAAGTTCAAAAAAATTTTCAGATTCATTGAATCCGCCATATTGAATCCACCATATTGGATCCGAAATTTTGAATTTCAAAATTCTGATATATTTGGATTCAGCTACCCCGAAAACCTAAACATGACCATTTTTCTATAGTTCATAAAATTTTTCCGAGGTCCGCCATATTGGATTAGATATATTGGATCCGCTATTTTGAATTTTGAAATAATGGTGACCGATTTGGATTCAGTGACCTGGAAACCCTAAATTTTGACCACTTTTGTAAAGTTCGTAACATTTGTCCGATTTATTGTTTGTATAGTTCCTAACATTTACTTATTTGTGTTCCGCCATATTGAATGCGCCATTTTGAATGTTAAAATAATTATATTAGATTTGGATTCAGAGACCTAAAAAACCTACATATGTCCATTTTTTGTAAATCTTCTACCTTTTCCGATTAATGAGCAGCCACATTGGATCCGCCATTTTGAATTTTGAAATAATGGTGTCAGATTTGGATTCAGCGACCTAGAAAACCTAAGTGTGGCGATTTTTGTAAATATCGAAATATTTTTTCGATTTATGGTCGGCCATATTGGGGGCTCAGGGACTGAGAGTAAAAGGTTTTGCTCTTTTAGGTTTCGTACTTCGGAAAATTCTGAAACAAAACTTGAGGTTTCGTACAGCTCAGGTGCGGTCCATTTTTATTGCGCTCTGCTGAAATTTTTTTCCAGAGTGAAAGTATACCTGCTGTGCAGGTACTAGTAAACAAACAGGGTTTGGTGGACAGAATGGTTAGCAATTTAAAACAAGGCAGGAGCACCAGTGCAGGTTAAGGAAACAGAGCGTAACCCTCCTAAACCGAAACACATGTAGGGTATTTTGAACCAAAAAGATTTAAACTAGTCGCTGTAACTGGAAGTTTTGTACATGAGCAAAACGAAACCCAAGAAAAGATTCTGTGTACAGAAACGGGGTATATAAGTTCTGGATGGAAACGTTCGTTACCTGAGTAAAACAGACTTTTGGTCAAGCTTTCATTTGATTTCGAACGAGTCTGAATTTCCAAGTGAAGTCAAATAAGATTGTCTTATTTAATTAGATAAATTGTTTACAATACAAGAACTGGTTTATCTAATATAAGATCATTAAATTGCCTTTTTTAATCAATAAATAAAATGACTTCATCATTATCGTGGCATTTCCTTTAAAAGATGTAGAAGCTTTAGAAGTTTTCAAAAGATTCAACATTATTTTTAATTTTGAAATTTTTGTTAACCAAGTGTAGATTTTTGAAGATTTAAATTATTTGAAAATTAGTTTCTCCAACTGAAAATTTAACTGTTCCATTTTTAGTTTAAAGTTGAGCTTCTTTAGTTCAAAATGCAACAATTTGGGTGAAAATTTGTCTTTTCGAATGAAAAATTTAACAATTTTGATGAAAATTCGTCTTTTCGGTTAAAATTCGTCTTTTGGGTAGAAATCAAAGTATTTCAATTAAATATTTATTATTCTAGTTGAAAATTCATCTTTTAGATAGGAAATAGAATCATTTGGTTGAAAGTAAAACTCTTTTGCTAAGAACAATTTTTTTTGTTGAAGATTCATCGTTTTAAATTAAAAAGTTCATTTCTTTGGTTGAAAAAAGCGCTGTTTGATTGAAAACTTGCTTTTTCTTTGGATTTTTTTTGGTTGAAACATTTCTTTCAATCTGAAAATGTATCTACTATTCCAGTTGAATATTCCATAATTTTAGTTGAAAATTCATTTCTTTTTTTCAACATTCAGTTTTTGCCTAAAAACCCCGCACCAAATGTATGGGAAAATAGCTTCCGGTGGATTTGGCTGAAACTTAGTAAATATGTAGATTATAAGGACCTAATGAAAGATCCGGCAAAAAAAATTAAGAAAAATTGACAGTTTTTGCAGGTATGTTAAGCTGGCACAACACTATTGAGGTATAGAGATGTAACCTATTTCATAATTTAAGGCTCATTTAGGGCTAATTTGGGCCCCCACTCCCAAAATTAGGGCTCTTTTATTTTTTTTTTAAATTAGTGTTTGCGCTAGCTTGACGTTAAGCTGGCCGAAATTGCTGTAAAACGTACTAAAAATGATTTTACAGAAAATACATCTCATACAATAATTTAGGGCTCATTTAGGGCTCTGGGAATATAATAATCAAGATAAAAAAAAAGGTTTGAACAATTTTTGTTCAAACAATCCTACTAAAAATGTATTGAACATATTTATTATCTTATCCCACGTTAAGGCTCATTTAGCTCTCCCCGAATCCGAAATGTCGTTCGAAATGATTAATTTCTAAATTGTCGAAAATGATTTTTTAATTTCAATCATTTTAACCTAAAATGCAAGATTAGTAACTTGAAAATCATTCAAAAGTGTTTACATGTGAGTGGAAAAAAGTCATTTTTCGCTATGTGAAAAGAAAATTTGATACGATGAAGAACACAATAACACGCGAGAACGAGAGCGAAAGGTGCCATTTTTAACTATCCACATTTAACATTAATCTGTTTGAATTGCTTCCGTCTAAATTTATTTAAACGAGTTTTAAGTTAAAAATCGATCAATTTCAGACACTTTTAGGTTTCCAATGTTTAATTTCCAAACTTTTCATTTTTAAATTATTCACATTTAAAAATTTTAAAGGTTCACGAAACTATTGTAAAATTTTCAGCGTTTCACTTAAAAATCTTTCCATTTAAAATGCTTTCAATTTCAATCTGTTCAGTTTTAAATGCTTACAATTTCTTATTTGATTATGAAATTTAGACTTATTTTTATTCATTTCAGAGTTGGATAGTAACTTCTTGTTACAAGTATCTAAGTTACTCTTATATTACTTCTATAGGTTTACTTCGTTACTATTCTTAGTAATTCTTCGGCAGTAAATTTAAGCTTCAATTTCAGTCACTTTAAAGTTACTTTGTGTTTTTTGTATGTTGCCCATCAAGAAAAGTTTATGGGTAGATAATTAATCTGTTTTTGTCGAGGATTCACCTATTTTCTTCAAATTTCGTTTTTTTTTGTTGAATTCAACTTTGGTTGAAAATTAAATTCTTTGGTGGAAATTTAACTCTTTTATTGGAAATTCGTCTTTTTGGTTTAAAAATGACAGAAAATTCAATCAGTTGGTTAAAAATTAATTTCTTTTTAGAAAATTAATATTTTTGGTGGGAAAATTCATGCATTTTGTTAAAAATATTTTGACAGCAAATCCAAATACTGAACTATTTCGTTACATAGTAACTTGTTTGTTGAAAATTCATCATTTTGGCTTGAAAAGTCAACTATTCTGTTCAACAATTTTCTTTTTGGTTTGAAAATTAATTAATTTCTTCCGGTCAGGAAATGTCATGTTTTTTGTCTTAAAACGTACGACTGTTTGGTTAGAAAATGTTACTACAAAATCTTTCTTGGCTGAAAATTCAACTATTTTGTTAAAAGTCATATATTTTGTTGAAAATACAATATGTTTACTTGAATGATAGGAATTTTAGGCGTTTCAAATTGAATCATACAAAAGGTGTTTTGTCAGAAATTTGTAACGTTTTGGTCCTGATACTTGACATTGCGTTACGACAAATTTGACTGAATGTATTCGAACCAATTTTAACGTATAAAAATGATAACCATTCTTTTTTACAGTCATGCAAATAGTATGTTTCACCTATTTCATCAGTCTAAAGTTATAATTTGCATAGTACCGTGAGTCTTCATTTTAACTCGAAATTCAATATGAATAGATTAAAGAGTCATTTCTAATGGATGATAAGGTTAAATCCAACGAAACAAGTAATTTTAGCGATCCTGCTGAACATTGCGGCAAAACGAAACCCGTTCAGAATCTATTACCGTAGAGTGAAGTGAAACAAGTAACTTTTTAGGTAACTTCAAGTTACCTCATCTAGTAACTTAAGTTAGTTACAGTTATAAGTAACGTAACTGTAACTACTAGTCTTTTACGCTTAGTAACGTAACTGTAACTAGTTATTTAAAAAAAGTAACTTACACAGAACTGGTACATTTTTACTTTCTGAGCTTTTTTGCATCATACATACTTTGGCTGAGATCATAATACATCAATTGATTTGAAAAAAATCTCCGTCAACAAGTGAAAAATACCTATTTATATTGAGATTATCAAGAATATATATAAGATCGCACTTGTGAAAAATGTTAAGCATTATTTTCAAAAAGAGTAGTAGGTGGCGCCATCGCGCAAATCGTATTTTTCAAGAGAGTAAATCAGTATGCTTCAGTATCGACTCATTCGAGTTTCCAACTCCTACAGAACAAGTACGAGTTTCTATTATGAAGATCAAAACCCAAAAGGTTTTGAACTTCAAAAGAGCAAATGCTTCAAAACTTATCTGTTCTGGGATCTTCCCTGAGTACCGCTTTAGAAACTTAAGGGCAAACGTCATAAAGTACGAACGAACTGATTGTAAATTTCGGTACGTTCGTTTCAGGTACGTGCGATACCTGAAGCAACCTTTCTTCAGTTGTTTCTGGCATGAGGGGCTGTGGCAAGAGGGACAAGACGACCATTCCATAAGATGTAGTTTTACTCGGGAGTTTCGTACTCAAAGAGCAAGGATTTAAACCTACATTTGGCTTGCTCATGATTCGCTCTTAGTCCCTGATCCGCCCTTCTGAATTTTCAAATTCCGATATCAGATTTGGATTCAGCAACCTCGAATATTATGTGACCATTTTTGTAAATCTCCTAATGTTTTTTCGATTTATGGTCCGCCATATTGAATCCGCCCTTCTGAATTTTCAAATTCCGATATCAGATTTAGATTCAGCAACCTGGAAAACCTAAGTGTGATAATTTCTATTAAGTTTCTACCATTTTTTCGATTTATGGTCCGCCATTTTGAATTTTGAAATTATGATATCTGATTTGGATTCAGCGACCTCGAAAATCTGAAAGTGGCCATTTTTTAAAAGTTTTAACCATTTTTCCGATTTATGGAACACCATATTGGATCCACCATTTTGAATTTTGAAATGTCAGTATCAGATTTGGATTCAGCGACCTCAAAAACCCAAATGTAACTATTTTTGTAGAGTTCCTAATACTTTTCAGAGTTATCAAAAAATTACAATAATTTTCCTAAGATTCTTGAGAAAATTAAAAAAGATTTTTTTATGATTTTACAAATGTCAAATCCAAAGTTTTAAATCAAAAATAGTTTCATTGATCCAAAAAATACCAATCTTTAACAAAATAGTTGAATCCTGAACCAAAAAAAGATTAATTATCAACCAGTTGTATTTTGAACCAAAAAAGATCAAATTTTTTTTCAAAAGAAACGCATTTTTTACAAAACAGATTAATTTTGTAACCCGAAAATATAAATTTCCAACCAAAAATTCAACTTTCAACCACATAGATTAATTTTCAACAAAATAGTTGAATTTCCAACCAAAAAACATTTTTCAGTCAAGAAAGAAAAAAAACTTCAACCAAATTATAATTTCAGGGGAAAAATAATTTTGAATAAAAAATAAAAAATTCTAATAACTATTTATTTTTTTAATTTGTTGGTTTACTTGTGTTTAAGGTAATATAATTATAATTTTCTAAGATTCTTTAGAAAATTCAAAAATATTCTTTCAAGATTTTTAAGGTTTCAAAAGAAAAATTTTAAATACATTTTTTTTCTAGAAGAATAAATTATACATCCACCAAATAATTTAAAATGTTTTGAAATATTTTTCAATTTTCTTTGAAAACTCATTTTTTTTTTAATAAAAAATCCTTTGAAATTTTCCTAGGAATCGCATGACAATTTTTTGTATTCTCTTGAAAAAATGAAACCTTTAAAAATTCTTCAAACGTTTCTTTTTTGAAATCTTCAAAAACCTACATTTTGTTTCAAAATTCTTGAAATCTTCTGAAGGTTTAAATTATTGTTGAGTCCTTTCAAAACTTCCAAAACTTGTAAATATCTTTTTAAATTATTCAGTTTAACTAATTTCGTAAATAAAAAAATAAAAAATGATTTTTAATAAAAAATTAAAAATAAAATAACTCAAACCAACTTTTTTATTATCTTGAACCCTTTCAAAATTCTTTTAAAAAATCTCTTTCTTCTCGAAATCATCCAGAATCTTTTAAAATAATGGAAAGTTTTTAAAACTTTTTGTTTAAATCCTACAAAATTAAAAATATTGCCTTAAAATCTTCCAGATTTTTTTTTCTGAAAATTTTTATAAATCTTTTGCAGGGTTTTTAAATATTTTAAAATTTGCTTAGAAAATTAGTTTTTTTTTAAATAAGAAATCATTTTAAGTTTTCCCACGAATATTAGAAAAATTTATGTATTCTCTTGAAACCTTTTAAAATTCTTAGAAAGATTCTAAATTATTTTGTTCGAAATCTTAGAAAATCTACATTTTGTTGAAATCTTTTTAAGATTAAAATTGTTGTTGTATCTTTTTAGAACTTCTTCGATTTTTTTTTTAAATCTTATATTGAAAAATTTTTTTAATTTAGTTGAAAATTTTCTTTTCCGAAATTTTAGGAAGTCATTTAGAATGTTTTAACATCGTTTTCAATTTTCCTTATAATTCATTTCTCAAAATTAAAAATCATTTCAAATTTTCCCAGGAATCTTAAGAATATTTTTAGATTTTCTTGAATCCTTTTAAAATTCTCAAAAAGCTTTTTTTCCGTAATCTTCAAAAATCTATATTTGGTTTGAATTTTGCTAAATCTTCTCAAGATTAACATTAATTTTAAATATTTTCAATACTTCGAAACATCTTTTTATATAATGCAAAATTTTCCTGCAATTTTTTTACATCCTGCAAAATAAAAAAAATTGTCTTAAAATATGCTTCTGAACTTTTAGTTCGAAATCTTCAAAAATCTTGTTTAAAATGTTTTGAAATCTTTTCAAGTTTTAAATCATTTGAAATATCCTTAAATCTTTTTCAAATTTCTCTTAAAATTAATTTTTTTAAATAAAAAATCATTGAAAATTTTCTAGGGAAACATGAAAATTTTTGGTTTTCTTGAAACTTTTCAAAATTCTTAAAAAGCTTCTTTCTTTTAAATCTTCTTAAGATTTAAATTAGTTTTAAATCTTTTCAAAATTTCTAAAATTTTTCTAAAAATTCTAAAAATTTTCGAAGGTAAAAAACTCTTCTAAAATCTTCCAGATTCTTTTTTGACATATTTGCTTTGACCAAATATTTCTACATATCCTTATAGCTTGAATGAAATTTCAAGGTGGTTTTCATAGCAGGCGGAAATTTATGTACTTTTTATACAAAAACATTTTTTATCTTTTAGATTGTGAAATTTCATAATTGTCGCAATCTAAACTACTTATTACTAGATTCGGATTTTAGCGTCAACATAGATATAAAAGCATATCTGAAAAGCAAATATTTTGAAATTCTTTTCTTGTTTTGATGAAAAATTGTATACATCTATGACACATATTGCTTTTCTGGAACAATAAATTATACATCTATCAAATCATTTGAAATGTTTTGAAATCTTTTTCAATTTTCTCTTGGAATTCTTTTTTCAAAATAAAAAATAATTTAAAATTTTCCGAGGAATCGTACGAAAATTTTTTTATTCTCTTGAAACCTTTCAAAATTCTTAAAAAGCTTTTAATTTCTTTGCGAGATTTGCAAAAATGTCAGTTTTCTTTTTCCATTTTTTGACATCTTTTCAAATTTCAAATTATTTTTCTATAATTTTTCCTAAATTTTTCAAAAAATTCTACATTATGCTCTAAACCTTCTAAATATGGTTTAAATTGATTCGAAGTTTTCGTTTTTTTTTAATTTTGCACAGTAAAATTAAAAAAAAAAAATTTCCCAGCAAATTTCTTTTTTTTTTTATTGTCTCAGAATCTTCTCAAGATTTAAATTATTTTCTAATCTTTCAAAAACTCCTTAAGATTTGAAATATCTTTTAGAACTTCATCAGTTTTCCTAATATTCTTTGAAGAAATTTAAAAATAAAAAAAATTGTCTTAAAACATTCCAAATTCTTTCTTGAGATATTTTGAAATATTCAAAAATGAAAATTAATATATTAAAATAAAACCCGAATCATTTTGAAACAATTTCCAGCCAAAAATGGAATACTTAAATTATCAGTTCAAAAAATTAATTATCCAACAACAACAACAAAAATAATTTTCAACAAAATAGTTAAATTTTCAAACAAAGTGATGAATCTTCGATATTAAAAAAATAATTCTCAACGAAAAGTATAATAGTTGATATTCACATCAAAAATATTTTAATTTTGAATCAAAAACAGTTGAATTGGAGCAAAATAGACTAACTTTCAACAAAATAAATTAATTTTGAATTGAAAAAGATAAATGTCTTAGAAAAAATGGAATACAGAAATTTTCAAACAAATAGTTGCATTTTCATCTTAAAAAGATAAATGTTTAACCAAACATGAAACAATTAAATTTTCATTTTAAAAAATTCATTTTCACAAAAGAATGCTAATTTTCAACAAAATAGTTACATTTTTGAGCAAATAAATTTATTTTTAACTAAAATAATGAATCTTCAAACTAAAAAATGAATTTTTAATCCAATAGTTGAAATTTCAACCCAATAGATGAATTTTCTACCAGAAAAGGATAAATTTTCAAAAAAATAGTTAAATTTTCACCAAACAGATGAATTTTGAAACAAGAAGATTAAACGTCTATCAAAAGAAATCAATTTCGACAAAAACAGAATGGTTAAATTTTCAATTAAAAAATTAATTTTCAACTAAAGAAATGAATTTTCAACCAAAAAGATTGATTTTCTACCAAAAAACATCAATTTTCAACAAAATAAATGAATTTTCAACCAAAATTTGAATTTTTAAAGGAATTGTTAACCTAATCGTTAAATTTTCAACCATAAAAATTAATTTTCTACCAAAAAACATAAATTTTTACCAAAACACATCAATTTTCAACCAAAATTTGAATTTTTAAAGAAATTTGTAACCTTATAGTTTACTTATCCACCAAAGACATTAATTTTTAACCAAAAAGCTGAGTTAGTCACCAAAAATATTTATATTCTGCCAGAAAAGACAAAGTTTCAATAAAATACAGAAATTATCAACCAAATAGTTGAATTTTAAATTGAAGTAGATAAATGTTTAACCAAACACGGAAAACTTAAATTTTCAGTTTAAAACATTCATTTTCACAAAAAAAGCACATTCTCATCGAAATAGTAAAATTTTTGAGTAAATAAAGTTTTTTTCACTAAAATAATGAATCTTGAATAAAAAAAAATGAATTTTTAACCCAATAGTTGACATTTCAACCCTAAAGATGAATTTTCCACCAGAAAAATACAAATTATCAACAAAAGAGATGAATTTTCAACAAAATAGTTCAATATTCAACCAAAAAGATGAATTTTGAACCAAAAAGAATAAACGTCTATCAAAGCAGATAAATTTCGACAGAAAATAGAATAGTTAAAATTTTCAGTTAAAAAAATTAATTTTCTACCAAAATACATCAATTTGTAACAAAACAAATGAATTTTCAACCAAAATTTGAATTGCTAAAGGAATATTCAACCTAATAGTTAAATTTTCAGTTAAAAAATTAATTTCCACAAAAAAAAACTAATTTACAACGAAATAGTTAAATTTTTAAGCAAATAAAGTTATTTTTAACTAAAATAATTAATCTTCAACCAAAAAAATTAATTTTTAACACAATAGATGAATTTTATACGAAAAAACAATTAATTTTAAACAAAATCGTTACATTTTTAAGCAAATAAATTTACGTGTAACTAAAATAATAAATCTTCAACCAAAAAAAAATTAATTTTAAACCGAATAGATGAATTTTGTACAAGAAAAAGACAAATTTTCAACAAAATAGATGAATTTTCAACAAAATAGTTAAATTTTCAACCAAACAGATGAATCTTGAACTAACAAGAAGATTAAACGTCTATCAAAGCAGATAAATTTCGACCAAAAATAGAATATTTAAATTTTCAGTTGAAAAAATTAACTTGAAAAAACTAATTTTCAACTGAAGAAACAAATTTTCAACCAAAAAACATCAATTTTTAACAAAATGCATGAATTTTCAACTAAATTTTGAATTTTTAAAGTAATGCTCAACCTAATAGTTAAATTTTCAACCATAAAGATTAATTTTCAAACCGAAAGGATTAATTTTTACCAAAATACATGAATTTTCAATCAAATTTTTAATGTTTACAGGAATTTTTAACCTAATGGTTTAATTTTTAACTGAAGAAATAAATTTTCAACCAAAAAGATTAATTTTCTACCAAAATACATCAATTTTTAACAAAATAAATGAATTTTCAATCAAATATTGATTTTTTTTTTTTTTTCGTCGTGGGTGTGGTGGGCCCACATTGGTAGTAAATATCCACCTAGAAACACTACCGGAATCGGGTAGTGAGGCAATGAACTTTCGAGTTCAAACTGCTAATCAATTTTTTTTTTATTATATTGATTTTTTAAAGCAAAATTCAACCTAGTAGTTAACTTTTTAACCACAAAGATTAATTTTCCAGCAAAAAGGATTAATTTTTCATTTTTAAGGAATTTTTAACCTAATGATTTAATTTTCAACCAAAAAGATTAATTTTCTACCAGATAACATCAATTTTTAACAAAACAAATTAATTGTCCACCAAAATTTGAATTGCTAAAGGAATATTCAACCTAATAGTTAAATTTTCAGTTAAAGAATTAATTGTTACAAAAAAAACTAATTTACAACGAAATAGTTAAATTTTTAAGCAAATAAAGTTATTTTTAACTAAAATAATTAAACTTCAACCAAAAAAATTAATTTTTAACACAATAGATGAATTTTCTACTAAAAAAAATTAATTTTCAACAAAATCGTTAAATTTTTAAGCAAATAAAGTTACTTGTAACTAAAATAATGAATCTTCAACCAAAAAAATGAATTTTGAACCGAATAGATGAATTTTGTACAAGAAAAAGACCATTTTTTAAAACAAAATAGATGAATTTTCAAAAAAATAGTTAAATTTTCAACCAAACACGAATTTTGAACCAAGAAGATTAAACGTCTATCAAAACAGATAAATTTCGACCAAAAATAGAATATTTAAATTTGTCAGTTAAAAAAATTAAATATAGAAATACTAATTTTCAACTAAAGAAAGGAGTTTTCAACCAAAAGGATTAATCTTTAACAAAATACACGAATTTTCAAATTAATTTTGAATCTTTAAAAGAATACTCAGCCTAATAGTTAAATGTTCAACCACAAAGAATTATTTTCTACCAAAAAGGATTAATTTTTACCAGAATACATGAATTTTCAACTAAATTTTTAATTTTTAAAGGAATTTTTAACCTAATGGTTTAATTTTGAACTAAAGAAATAAATTTTCAGGCAAAAAAATTAAGTTTCTAACAAAAAACATCAATTTTGAATAAAATAAATGAATTTTCAACCAAATTTGGAATTTTCAAAGGAATATTCAACCTAATAGTTAAATTTTCAGTAAAAAAAATAATTTTCACCAAAAAAATCTAATTTTCAACAAAACAGTTAAATTTTTAAGCAAATAAAGTTATTTTTAACTAATATAATTAATCTTCAACAAAAAAGAAATTTTGTTAACACAAGAGATGAATTTTCTACAAAAAAAAAATAATTTGTAACATAATCGTTAAATTTTTAAGCAAATAAAGTTATTTTTAACTAAAATAATTAATCTTCAACAACACAAATTTTTTTAACACAATAGATGAATTTTCTATTAAAAAAAATTAATTTTCAACAAAATCGTTAAATTTTTAAGCAAATAAAGTTACTTGTAACTGAAATAATGGATCTTCAACCAAAAAAATGAATTTTGAACCGAATAGATGAATTTTGTATATATGAATTTTCAACCAAACACGAATTTTGAACCAAGAAGATTAAACGTCTATCAAAGCAGATAAATTTCGACCAAAAATAGAATATCTAAATTTTCAGTTAAAAAAATAAAATAAAAGTAAAATAATTTGCAACTGAAGAAACAAATTTTCAACCAAAAATCATCCATTTTTAACAAAATACACGAATTTTCAAATTAATTTTGAATCTTTAAAAGAATACTCAGCCTAATAGTTAAATGTTCAACCACAAAGAATTATTTTCTACCAAAAAGGATTAATTTTTACCAGAATACATGAATTTTCAACCAAATTTTTAATTTTTAAAGGAATTTTTAACCTAATGGTTTAATTTTGAACTAAAGAAATAAATTTTCAGGCAAAAAAATTAAGTTTCTAACAAAAAACATCAATTTTGAATAAAATAAATGAATTTTCAACCAAATTTGGAATTTTTAAAGGAATATTCAACCTAAAAGTTAAATTTTCAACCATAAAGATTAATTTTCTATCAAAAAAGATTAATTTTTCACCAAAACACATGAATTTTCAACCAAATTTTGAATTTTTAAAATAATTTTTAACCTAATAGTTTGATTTTTAACCAAAGAAATGAATATTCAACCAAAAATCTGAGTTAGTGGCCAAGAAGATTAGTATTCTACTAGAAAAGACAAACTTTCAATAAAATAAATTTAAAAAACAACTGATTTTCAAATAAAGATATAAATTTTCAACTAAAAAGATTAATTTTCTACCAGAAACCATAAATTTTTAACCACATAAATGAATTTTCAACCAAAATTTGATTTGTTAAAGGAATATTCAACGTAATAGTTAAACTTTTAGTTAAAAAATTAATTTTCACAAAAAAAAAATAATTTTCAACAAAATAGTTAAATTTTTAAGCAAATAAAGTTACTTGTAACTGAAATAATGAATCTTTAACCAAAAAAAAAATGAATTTTGAACCGAATAGATGAATTTTGTACCAGAAAAAGACCATTTTTTTAAACAAAATATAGAAATACAGAAAAACTAATTTTCAACTGAAGAAAAAAATTTTCAACCGAAAAGATTAATCTTCAACAAAATACACGAATTTCCAAATGAATTTTGAATCTTTAAAAGAATACTCAGCCTTATATTTAAATGTTCAACCACAAAGATTAATTTTCTACCAAAAAGGATTAATTTTTACCAGAATACATGAATTTTTAACCTAATGGTTTAATTTTGAAATGAAGAAATAAATTTTCAGCCAAAAAAATTAAGTTTCTACCCAAAAACATCAATTCTGAATAAAATAAATGAATTGCCAACCAAATTTGGAATTTTTAAAGGAATATTCATGCTAATAGTTAAATTTCCAACATTAAAGATTAATTTTCTATCAAAAAAGATGAATTTTTCACCAAAACACATGAAGTTTCATCCAAATTTTTAATTAAAAAAATAATTTTTAACCTAATAGTTTCATTTTTAACCAAAGAAATGAATATTCAACTAAAAAGCTGAATCAGTTGCCAAGAAGAATAATATTCAACCAGAAATGACTAACTTTCAATAAAATAATTTTTAAAAAACGACCTTTTTCAACTAAAGAAATAAAATTTCAACCAAAAAGATTAATTTTCTACCAGAAAACATCAATTTTTAACCACATAAATAAATTTTCAACCAAAATTTGAATTGCTGAAGGAATATTCAACATAATAGTTAAACTTTCAGTTAAAAAATTAATTTTCACCAAAAAACATCAATTTTGAATAAAATAAATGAATTTTCACACAAATTTGAAATTTTTGAAGGAATATTCAACCTATTAGTTAAATTTTCAACCATAAAGATTAATTTTCTATCAAAAGAGATTAATTTTTCACCAAAACACATGAATTTTCAACCAAATTTTGAATTTTAAAAGTAATTTTTAACCTAATAGTTTAATTTTTAACCAAAGAAATGAATTTTCAACTAAAAAGCTGAGTTAGTTGCCAAGAAGAATAATATTCTACCAGAAAAGACAAATTTTCAATAAAATAATTTTTAAAAAGCGACCTTTTTTCAACCAAAAAGATTAATTTTATACCAGAAAACATCCATTTTTAACCACATAAATGAATTTTCCTACAAAATTTGAATTGTTAAAGGAATATTCAACCTAATAGTTAAATTTTCAGTTAAAAAATTAATTTTCACAAAAAAAAAAACTAATTTTCAACAAAATAGTTAAATTTTTAAGCAAATAAAGTTATTTTTAACTAAAACAATTAATCATCAACCAAAAAAAATCATTTTTAACAAAATAGATGAATTTTCTAATAAAAAAAAAAAAATTAATTTTCAACCAAATCGTTAAATTGTTAAGCAAATAAAGTATGAAAACGATAATAATAATAAAGATGAATTTTATACAAGAAAAAGACAAATTTTCAACAAAATAGATGAATTTGCTACAAAATAGTTAAATTTTCAAGTAAACAGATGAATTTTGAACCAAGAAGATTAAACGTCTATCAAAGCAGATAAATTTTGACAAAAAATAGAATAGTTAAATTTTCAGTTAAAAATATAATTAAAAAAAAAATTATTTTCAACTGAAGAAACAATTTTTCAACCAAAACGATTAATTTTCTACCAAAAAACATAAATTTTGAACGAAATATATGAGTTTTCAACTAAATTTCGAATTCTTAAAGGAATATTCAACATAATCTTTGAATTTTTAGTTGAAAAAATTAATTTTCGCAAAAAAAGTCATTTTTAAGAAAATAGTTAAATTTTCAAGCAAATAAAGTTATTTTTAATTAAAATAATAAATCTTCAACAAAAAAATGAATTTTTAACCCATTAGATGAATTTTCTACAAGATAAAGACATATTTTCAACAAAATAGTTAAATTTTCAACCAAACAGATGAATTTTCTACCAAAAAAAAATTCATTTTCAACAAAATAAATGAATTTTTAAAGGAATATTCAACCTAGTAGTTAACTTTTTAACCATAAAGATTAATTTTCTACCAAACAAGGTTAATTTTTACCAGAACTCATGAATTTTCAACCAAAGAAATTAATTTTCAACCAAAAAACTGAGTTAGTCACCAAGAATATTAATATTCTACCAGAAAAGACAAACTTTCAATAAAACACAGAAATTTTCAATCAAATAGTTGAATTTTCAATTGAAGAAGATAAACGTTTCACCAAACATGGAATACTTAAATTTTCAGTTAAAAAATTTTATTTTTACAAAAAAAGCACCTTTTCAACAAAATAGTTGATTTTTTAAGTAAATAAAGTTATTTTTTACTAAAATAATGAATCTTCAACCAAAAAAAAATGAATTTTCTACCAGAAAAAGAAAAATTTTCAACAAAAAGACGAATTTTCAACAAAGTAGTTAAATTTTCAACTAAAGAAATAAATTTTCAACCAAAAAGATTAATTTTTTACCAAAAAAATCAATTTTTAACAAAGTAAATGAATTTTCAACCAAACTTTGAGTTTTTAAAGGAATATTCAACGTAATAGTTGATTTTTCAGTTAAAAAATTCATTTTCACCAAAAAATGAATTTTTAATCGAACAGATGAATTTATACAAGAAAAAGAACAATTTTTAGCCAAAACAGATGAATTTTGAAACAAGATGATTAAACGTCTAGCAAAGAATATACATTTCGATGAAAAATGGAATAGTTAAATTTTCAGATTAAAAAGTTTAATTTTTAACAGAAAAGCTAATTTTCAACCAAAGAAATAAATTTTCAACCAAAGGGATTAATTTTCTGCCAAAAAGACATCAATTTTTAACAAAATAAATGATTTTTCAACCAAATCTGGAATTTTCAGAGGAATATTCAACCTAATAGTTAAATTTTCAACCATAAAGATTAATTTTCTACAAAAAAAGATTAATTTTTACCAGAACACATGAATTTTCAACCGAATTTTGAATTTTTAAGGAATTTTTAACCCAACAGTTTAATTTTTAACCAAGGTAATGAATTTTCAACAAAATTTTGAATTTTTAAAGGAATTTTTAACCTAATGGTTTGATTTTTAACCAAAGTAATGAATTTTCAACTAAAAAGCTGAGTTCGTCACCAAGAAAATTAATATTCTACCAGAAAAGGCAAACTTTCAACAAAATACATAAATTTTCAACCAAATAGTTTAATTTTAAACTAAAGAAGGTAAATGTTTAACCGAACATGGAATAATTAAATTTTCAACAAAATAGTTGAATTTTCAACCAAAAAAGGTTTTTCAGTCGCTATTCACGAATAGCGAAAGTATTGAAAATTTAATCAAATCATTCTATCATGTCACTCATGTCAAATATAAATTGAAATACTAATTATTTAATTTGTTAATTTAATAATTAATTTAATAAAATAGAAAAAAAATTAATTTAATTAAATTCTAACTTAATATTTAATTTAAAATAAAAATCAATTTGTTATATGTTTCTGTCTTGATTAAATAAAACGTTACATTATAGATCCTAAATTTCTCTCAGTTTCATCATGAAAAATGCCACATTTTTCTTACTCTTGAGCGTTAAAAATAAAACTTTAATATAAAAATAAACCAAATGTTCAAAAACGAACCGAGTTTTTTCCAAAAGAAAGGGTAATGAAAAAAATTTTATTCTCTTTTTCCATTTTTCGACATCTTTTCAAATTTTGAATTATTTTTCTATAATTTTTCATTAATTTTTCAAAAAATTCTACATTTTGTTCTAAACCTTCTGAATATTGTTTAAATTATTCAATTATAGTTGAAATTTCAACACAAAAGATGAATTTTCTATCAGAAAAAGATAAATTTTCAACAAAATAGATAAATATTCAAACAAACACATGAATTTTGAAGCAACAAGATTAAACGTCTATCAAAATAGATAAATTTCGACAAAAACAGAATGGTTAAATTATCAGTTAAAAAATTAATTTTTCACTAAAGAAATAAATTTTCAACCAAAAAGATTAATTTTCTACCAAAAAACATAAATTTTTACCAAAACACATGAATTTTCAAACAAAATTTGAATCTTTAAAGAAATTTTCAACCTTATAGTTTATTTTTCCACCAAAGACATTAATTTTTAACCAAAAAGCTGAGTTATTCACCAAGAATATTAATATTCTACCAGAAAATACAAAGTTTCAAGAAAATACAGAAATTATCAACCAAATAGTTGAATTTTCAATTGAAGAAAATAAATGTTTAACCAAACCTGGAATACTTAAGGTTTCAGCTAAAAACATTCATTTTCACAAAAAAGCACATTTTCATAAAAATAGTTAAATTTTTAAGTAAATAAAGTTTTTTTCACTAAAAGAATAAATCTTAAACCAAAGAAATAAATTTTTAACCCAAAACTTGAAATTTCAACCCTAAAGATGAATTTTCTAACCAGAAAAAGACAAATTATCAACAAAAGAGATGAATTTTCAACAAAATAATTAAATTTTCAACCAGACAGATGAATTTTGAACCAAGAAGATTAAAAGTCTATCAAAGCAGATAAATTTCGACAAAAAATAGAATATTTAAATTTTCAGTTAAAAAAATTAACATGAAAAAACGAATTTACAACCAAAAAACATCAATTTTTAACAAAATACATGCATTTTCAACCAAATTTTTCATTTTTAAAGGAATTTTTAACCTAATGGTTTAATTTTTAACTAAAGAAATCAATTTTCAACAAAAAAAAAACAATTTCTAGCACAATAGATGAATTTTCTACTAAAAAAAAAAATAATTTTCAATACAATCGTTAAATTTTTAAGCAAATAAAGTTACTTGTAACTAAAATAATAAATCTTCAACAAAAAATTAACTTTTAACCCAATAGATGAATTTTCTGCAAGAAAAAGACATATTTTCAACAAAATAGTTAAATTTTCCACCGAACAGCTGAATTTTGAGCCAAGAAGATTAAACGTCTAGCAAAGAAGATAAATTTTCAATGAAAAATGGAATAGTTACATTTTCAGTTTAAAAAAATAATTTTCAACTAAGGAAATAAATTTTCTGCCAAAAAACATCAATTTTTAACCAAATAAATGAATTTTCAACCAAAATTTGAATTTTTAAACGAATATTCAACCTAATAGTTAAACTTTCAACCATAAAGATTAATTTTCTACAAAAAAAGATTAATTTTTACCAGAACACATGAATTTTCAACCGAATTTTGAATTTTTAAGGAATTTTTAACCCAACAGTTTAATTTTTAACCAAGGTAGTGAATTTTCAACAACATTTTGAATTTTTAAAGGAATTTTTAACCTAATGGTTTGATTTTTAACCAAAGTAATGAATTTTTGACTAAAAAGCTGAGTTCGTCACCAAGAAAATTAATATTCTACCAGAAAAGGCAAACTTTCAACAAAATACATAAATTTGCAACCAAATAGTTCAATTTTTAACTAAAGAAGGTAAATGTTTAACAAAACATGTAATAGTTAAATTTTCAACAAAATAGTTGGATTTTCAACCAAAAAAGGTTTTTCAGTCGCTATTCACGAATAGCGAA
>CAKNYM010037288.1:468-19145 GCA_932195095.1 Andricus curvator | reverse complement strand
ATCCGCGGCTAGAGACCTGACTCCAAGGAACAGTGTTGCCCGATGTTTTCTCGCGTAAATTTCCCGCTCTTGCTTACCTTCTAGGACAGAAGGAGCAGAAGCGGATGACGTACACGTTCCAGTTGCGTCGGGATTGGTTGCTTTTAAAGAACCATGATCGTAGCTTCCGGAGCCTACAACTTCTCAAAAAATAATATATAATAATATATATAATAATAATAAATATAATATAATAATATAATATATATATATATATAAAATGGTATAGACGAAAATTGGATATATAGTGATTTTTTAAATTTTTGTACTTAATGAGATTATCTTTATAACTTGTGATTTCAAAAATTTTCATATAATGAAATTTCTTTTTTACATAAATACTGTAGGAAAAAATCGACAAGATCCCGGTGACGAAATGATAATTACAGCAAATTTTATGTACTTCTAGGGACGACTAAAATATCCCGAAAAATAAAATTCCCGACTCTGTAAAACTCCCCAATAATAAAATTCCAAAAATAATAAAATTCCCGAACAGTTCATAATATTACCGAATTTAAAAATTCCCAAATAATAAAATTGCCGAATTATAAAATATCCGAACTAGAATATTCCATGATTATAAAATTCCAGAAATTATATAATTAAAAAATTGTTTCTTAATAAATATTATTTATTTATCAAAAATACGATAATAAAATATTTTTATCAAAGAAATTTTTGTTTAATATTTAGAGTTTTTTAAAATTATTGTTTGAATTTCAAATGAAAATAATTCTACAAAAATTGTATGAACAAATTAATGTAAAAACACGTGCGCGTTTATAACTTCAAAAAAATACTATGTACATTTTCAACCAAAATTTTTTATCCAGTAATATATTTTTTTCATTGTTATTTTAAATTTAAACTGTAATTATTGAAAACTTTACACATAAAAAAGTTTTTTTCTGGTATAAATGTTTAATTATTTTAATTTAAACGAATATTTATCAAAAAAAACCTTTTTCAGCATGGCTTATCTCGAAATTTATGTTTAGTTTTTTTTTTAAATTAAAAATTCGATTTTCAAGAAAACGTTTTTTAACATTTTTGAAAAATGCTATGTACAAAAAACCTGTCTCAAGCTTCAGATCTGAAAAAATTCTATACATTCTATCATTCATAGAAAAGCGTGAACGTATTAGAAATTATAATATTTAACAAATATAAAAATAATTATCTTTTTGAGAGTATTACACTCACAGTTCAGTTTATTTATTACAATAATAGCAGTGCTTCTGCCATTCTTAATTTTTCATTATTTTTTCCAAATATGTATTTTCGGTGTGCCTAGACATGCGCTATTTATTATTACATTCGGAAGTGCGGTGTTTATGAAGCGATACATGTCAAACTTTTCTAACCTAAACAAATCTTTCTACTGTTTTACCCACAAAGTACTTCGTGGTTTTACCTAGCAATGTGCCGTTTCAGAAATTTATACTTTTTGAAAGTTTCAACTGAAAGTTTCAATCAAAAGTTTCAAAGTCAGTGAAACTTTTGAAACTTTAGCATTTTTAGCTATATTTATAATAATTATAGATGGAAAATGCCTAATTTACATTTAAAATGGGTTTTTTAATTATCAGAACTGCACTTTACTTTCTTTTTGAATTTCAAAACTGTTTTAACATCAAATAAACTGAGTCAGAAAACAGAAGCAGAACTAACATAACCTAAAATATAGATACCTGAGATACCAATAAAGTGCCAAAGTTTGAAATTTTGATCATGATTGGTAATAATTCAATTCAACACATTTTATAAATTTCGTACATAGAACTTATTTCTATTTTATACATCATTTTATTGTTATTTTCTAAGTGCAGTTTCTTGTAATCACAGTTGCCTGTACTAAAACCATGTATCAAGGCGTTAGCCGTTAATAAACTAAACTAAATTAAAAATGGGAAAAATAAGTGGGAAATAAATTTATTATCATTATTCAATTCAAGCATTATATATATATATATATATATATTCATGTGAATTATTTACATTCTAAAAATAAATAATTCAATTTTTTGAGGGCTTCCGTTTTCGGTACCGATCGTGAGAGAACTCTTTTGTGTCAAGTGTTGGTTTTTTGGCTTTGGTGAAGGGAATCAGCGTGTGTGGATGCAAAAAGGGCAGTGAGTGAGGAGATCAGGGGTAAAGGAAGAAGGGTGAGTGAAGGCAAGGGTGTAAAGTGTGAAAGTAAGTTGTGAGAAAGGGAAATTGGAGCGCGTGAGTTTTGAGGTTAGGAGTAGAAAACTAGTTGCGGGGTAAGGGGTAGGCGAGTAAAGAGCGGGAAACGTCGCGGAATACTGGGTAAGGTAGGATACTAGGATGCCGACGGTACGAAGCCCACAATCGGGCGCCAGAGGGCAGGTAAGTGATGAAACAAGAGGTGAGGTGGTTGAGAGCGCGGTTAGTGGGGAGAAGGGGGATATTGACAGTAGCTGTGAAGAGACGTTAGAAACGCCGACCAGGGTTTTGACGCCAGAGCGAAGGGATTCAGGTACGGGCCATCAACGCGGGAGGCCCTCTAACCTACAGCGCCTTAACAAGCTAGGCAGCGCGGGTTCGAATAGGAGTTTGGACGAATGGCGAAAAAAAGTGAGCGCGACCAGTAGTGAAGGTGAAGAAAAAAGAAAAAGAGAGGAAGGGGACGATGTAGAAAGGGACAAGGAAAGCAAGAATGTTAGGACTAAACTCACTAAACGGAAAACACCAGAAAGAGATAGGGGGGACGGAGGAATTTTTGAAAAATTAGAGGCCCTCATAAAAGGGTTCGGAGAGGAAACAAGGAAGAGACTGGATGATATGAATAGGGATATGAATAGGCAGGGGAAAGACGTAAGGGGGGAAGTGAGAAAAGTAAGAGAAAAGTGGGAAGAGTGGGATAAACTCTGGAAAGAGGAGAAGGACAAGGTATGGGGTAAATTAGAGAGTATAGAGAATAGACAGAAAGAGGATGACGAAAAGAGAAATAGTCAGATAAAACAGTTGGAAGAAAGGGTAAACAACTTAGAAATGAGGAATGAGCATATGGGGAAAGAAACAGAGGGTGCGGAAATAGGAGAAGGGAGTAGTAGGAACGTGCAAAATGAGAATGAAAGATTAAAGAAGAGACTAAGTGACATTGAAAAGGAGATTGGAAGGGGAAGAAAGGGCAAAGAGAAAAAATAACATAGTAGTTAAGGGATTGACAGTAGAGAGTGAAAAAGGGGAAGTGGAAATCAAAAATCTTTTGAGAGATATTGGAGTTCAGGTAAGGGTAGAAGGAGTTAAGAGAATAGGTGGGACGAAGGAAGGAAAAGAAGGAATGTTTATAGTAAAAGTAGGGAGTGAGGACGAAAAAAAGAAAATTATGGAGAACAAAAAATTATTGAAAGGAAGAAGGGAAAGAATTGAAGAGGATTTGACTTGGAGGGAGAGGAAAAGGAGATGGCAGATAGAGCAGAGGGCATGGGTTGAGAGGAAAAATGGGCGCATGGTATGGATAGGGAGAGACAGATTATGGATAAATGGGGAGGAATGGTTCTGGGACGAGGAATTAGAAGAAATAAGGGAAAATGGAAAAAGAGTTGAGAAAGGTAGAAAAAAGGAAGATGCAAAAGAGGTTAGAGATCAAACAGAGGGGTTTCCAAAAAGCAAGGCGGAAGAAAAGTGAGAAGGATAGGTGAGGGAAGGGAGGAGAAAAACGTGAAAATAGCTTTCTGGAATGTTTCAGGCTTGAAGAACAAGAATGAAGGTTTTTTGCGGGAGTTATAAAAGTGGGATGTGATTATGATGAGTGAAACCTGGGTCGATGAGAAGGATTGGAAGGGGATGAAAAGGAGGTTACCTAAAGGTTATGTGTGGACAATGCAAGAAGCAAGAAAGGAACACGTTAAAGGTAGAGGGATGGGCGGCATGGTCTCAGGGGTGAGAAAAGAATTGTCAATAAAAGGGAGAATAGAGGAGGACAGGGAGGAAAAGGATGGTACAATGGTAAGAAGGATAATAATTGGAAAAGTCAAAATAGCGGTGATTTGTGTATATAGAAGAAGAGGGGAAGAGGAAGGTTGCAGAGTAATAAGGAGATGGATGGAGGAAAAGAAGGAAGAGTTGGTTTTTATAGGAGGTGACTTGAATGCCTGGACTGGCGAGCAAGGGGGAGGGACTTGGGATGAAGAAAAGGAAACCTACATAAGGAGCTCCAAACATAGAGAGATAGACCGGGAGGGGAGGAGGTTACTAGACGTAATAGGAGAAACAGGATGGTTTATTTGTAATGGCAACATGAAAGGAGATGAAAAAGGAGAGATCACATTTATAGGTAAGGGAGAAACAGTAATAGACTACATCCTGGCGGAAGAAAGAATGAGGAATATGATAGGCAGTATGAATGTGGGGAATGAGATAGGGTCTGAGCACTTCCCAGTAATAGCTACACTGAAAGGTGGCGTCCATAAGCGCGGCAGAGGGAGAAAGGAAAGAGGGGGAGAAAGGAACACGAAAATGGGAGTTTGGGGGGTAAATAAATTAAAAGAGTTTAAACAAAAAATGGAAAAGCAGAATGTTAGGTATGAAAAGGAGGAGAGAGTAGACTCGTTAATTGAAAGGTTGAAAGGGTCGATTGAGAAGGTAAGGGATGAGGTAGGTACAAAAGAAGGAAGAGAAGAGGGAAAGAGAGGCTCGTGGGACGAGGAATGCAGGGAGAGTAAAGAGAGAATGAAAGAGTGTGTAAGAAAATGGAGGAAAGGAGAAATAGAGAAGGCGGAGTACAACAGGAGAAAAAGAGAACATGAAAGGATGCTGGAAAGGAAAAAGCAAAAGGGAAAGGAGAAATACAAGGAAGAAGTTGAAAAAGCGATCAAAGAAGGTAGGGTCTGGGATGTGATAAATAGGGAAAGAGGAGGAAGGAAGGGCGTGAATGAAGAAATAGAAATGGGCGAGTGGACAGATTATTTTAAGGGTCTGTTAGGGGGAGAACAAAATAGGATGAAAGGGGAAAATAGAAGGATAGTCCAGGGAGAAATGGAGGAAGGGAACGAAATAACAAGAGAAGAAGTGGATCAGGCGATAGATAGACTGAAAAGAAACAAGGCTACAGGAGAGGATGGTATGGAGAACGAAGCAATAAAGTATGGAGGAGAAGGGATTATAGAAGGGATGTGGAAGATCTGCAACAAGGTCTGGAAAGGAGAAGGGTGGCCGGAGGAGTGGATGACAGGGTTGGAGGTACCGCTTGTCAAGAAAGGGGAGGGTAAGAAGGTAGAAGAGTACAGAGGGATCACTCTCATGCCAGTGGGTTATAAAATATACGCAGAAATTCTAAGAAAAAGGTTAGAGAATCCGATAGAAGAGAAACAAAGTATTCCACACAATCAGACGGGATTTAGAAAAGGGATGGGGACAATAGATAACATTTACGTACTCAACTACTTGGTTAACAGAAACTTAGGGAGAAAAAGAGGGAAATTAGTCGCCTTGTTCGTAGATTTTAAAGCAGCTTTTGACTCAGTGAATAGAAAAGTGCTATGGCAGGCAATGAAAGAGAGGGGAATAGAAGAAGGGTTGGTGGAGAGGATAAAGGAAATTTTTACTGAAACCAGGATTAGGGTGAAGATAGGGGGGAAAAAGGGGGAGGTTTTCTGGACAGGAAGAGGTCTAAGGCAAGGCTGCCCGTTGAGAACGCTACTATTTAATATGCTGCTGGCAGATTTAGAGGAGAAGCTAAAGGATAAAGGGAAAGGGGGGACGATTTTGGGTAATAGCAAACTATATTCTCTAGCATACGCGGACGACATAGTTCTATTAGCAGACGATGAGATGGGGATGAACCTAATGATAAGAATTTTCGAAGAGTACGTGGAAACAAAAGAACTGACGGTGAACGTAGGGAAGACCAAGGTGATGTGCTTCAGAAATAGAAAGTCCAAAATAGGCTACGTTTGGAAGATGAACGGACAAACAGTGGAAAGTGTGGAGGAGTTCTGTTACTTAGGTTTTTGGTTTGAGGCAGGAGGGGGAAATGAGGTACAGGTGAGGAAAAGAATCGAATGAGCGAGTAAAGTAATGGGCCAAGTATGGGGTATAGAAAAGAGAAGGTTCAATGACGATTGGAGAATGAGGGTTTGGATGTTTGATGCGTTGGTGTGGGCGGTGTTGTGTTATGGAGTGGAGGTCTGGGGATGGAAGGAATATAGGAATGTGGAAAGCATGCATGAGAGATTTCTGAGATGGGTAATGGGGGTTAGTTGGCGTTGCCCAGGATACATGTTAAGGGAAGAAATAGGAAGGGAAAAAATGGTAACTAGACAAATTAAGAGAGCCTGGAAGTTTGAAGAGAAGCTGAAAAGGGGAGAAGGGAGCAGAATAGCACAAGTCTGCTTGGACGAAGTTCGGAATAAGGAGGCGAGAGGCAATTTGGGAAATTCGAAATGGGAGGAAGAAAGGAAAAAAATGAGGAGGGCTTGTGATATACAAGAAGGGGTACTGGAGTGGGAGAATATAGAGTTAGAGCTATTAGTAAAACAAGGAGAAGAGAGATGGATAAAGATTATGGATTCGAAGTACAATAGATGGTATATGATGGTCAAAGGGTTAGCGGAACCAGAATATTTGCAAAAAATAAAAAAGGAAGACAAATGGAATAGAGTGGTACGGTTTAGAATGGGAGAAGGAGTGAGATCCTATAGATATTGGATGGATGAAGAGGACAATCTGTGCAGAGTATGTGGATACGAAATGGAGTCATGGGCACATGTGTTAGAGAGGTGTACAGGAGAGGAAGATGGACAGTTGAGTGTGGATGAGTGTGTAAGATGGATTTTGGATGGTAATGGACAGGGAGTGACGTGGATGAAAAAACTGGAAGAAGTGAGAGAAAGCAAGGGAGCAGGGCAGAGCCAAACGTGTGATCCTGTCTAAAGGAAAGTAACTAGCAAAAATTTTAAATTTTCAAATCGGTAAAAATGTATTTGATGGTAAGAGAAAACGGAAGCCCTGGAAGATCGCTCATTTGTAGAAGTTTAAGAACCAATAGTTATAATATTATTGTTATTTAAGTAAGGCGAAACATTAGAATATAAGCAGCGGTTAAGTTAGGTTAAGGATTAAATATAAATATATGTACAGGGAGCGGAGGCCCTCAAACCCGTAAAAGGGAGAGATTAAATATACAATTCAATTTTTTGAGATCAAGAAACTTATTCTTTGGCTTCGACTTGTCTGCAATGTTTTAGGTAGATTTGTTTACTTAAATATGTAATATATCAATATATTTATGCACGTATATAATTATATATGTAACCGAACAATCAAATCAAATTCATATTAAATGAAAATAATGTATATAAGTTTAATAAGTTTCGTTTAAATTTCATTGATCATAAATTTCGCATTTTGAAACTTTCAAAGTGAAAGTTTCAAAATGAAACTTTCAATGGCACATTGCTAGTTTTACCGTCATATTTTACGAAGAAAGAGAAAACCAGCGCATCTCTGCCAGCGCACAACTTCGTAGTACGGTGAGGGCAGCACCTCGATATGGCAGAAAATGTGATATGGTTCCCCACTCTAACACCCCGTACCGCATCTACGTTTATAATATCTTTGTTACAGTTGTCAGCAATGGCACTGTCAGCGGTTTCTGAACGCCTAAAAAAACTACTGGCAGTACTAGTGCTGCCAGTAAATTCTCGAACACAGCCTTACATACATGGGTGACTTGTACAGCGGGCTCAGAGACAGTTGGCAACCTAATGTCATTCTCGCTGATTGGCTCCGCCATTTTAAGCAGACTTCCGTCCCATATATAGATAGACCGTAGAGGCGTAGAGGGAAGATAGGTATAGAGGAGACAATACAGCGGGCAGCTTGATGCACGCTAAGGGGTGGGAGTAGAGTTTTGAGTCGGCTAAATTACCCTGGTAACGTACGGTAATATTGGTAACTTACCGGGTAACTTACCCGACGTTCGTTCTCGGCGAGAATTTATGAGAATTTATGAGAATTTATTTTTTTCTCCTTCCAAACTTCCGTGAAGCGCATTTGAGCACGTCAGAGCAAAAGAAAGACTCCGCAGAGCCGTGAGGAAAGACGAGACAAATAATGTTAGAAAGAGAAACTCTTACGCAGAATATCTGAAGAGTAAGACAGCGCAACGATAATTGTCTAGTTTTTCCTCTCGACTCCGCGGAGTCTTCCTTTTGCTCTGAGGTGCTCATTTCTAACAACTAAAACTTTGCTATCCAGCCATTTTTATTTAGAAAAATTTCGATATGAATCGTGCCTGGCTAGAAATACTGTGATTTTCAATATATTGTTTAAACTAATAGTAGGAATTGCCTGCATGCAATCAAATATTTTTTATTTAGTGAACCAAAGAAAAATTTCGAAAAAATATAGAAATATCACATTATTTAGTTTAAATAAAAAAACTTTACTGAATGTTACATATGTGGACAGTTTTTGAAATAAATAATTATTTCTCATTTGATTTAATTATTTCAATTACTTATATTTATTCAAATGTAATCATTTTATTTTTTGAAGTTTTTGCAATATTGTAAGACAATTATACGGAGTGTTCTGGAAATTTTCTAAATTTATTATTTCAATGCTCACAAAGTTTTTCATATTTTAAACGTACCCAAATGGGCGCTGTTTATAATTTATTCTATAAGCACCAATATTATCTAATTAATGAATTTTTTAGATGTTAAACGGTATTCGACCACTGTGAATGAATATTCAAGATGTTATAGTTCATTTTCGAACATTTGGTGTATTATTTATAATAAAAAATATTGAAAAAATATACCAAATGATCGAAAATAAACTGTAACATCGAGAACATTATCTAATTACTTTTTAAAATAACAAAAAAGCGTTATAATTGAATATTCTCATAAATTCTCGATAAATTCTCGAAGCTTCGGTAACATACCGGTATGTTACCGGTAATATTACCCGATTTTAAATTACCGAGAATTTAAAAACTCTAGGTGGGAGACAGCAGGGGGAAGGCTTAGTTAGGTTTAGTTTGGGAACCAGCAACGCGAGGCGCTAGTGCCACGAACCAGTGCTTCATGCCTAATCTGTGTGAGTGGGGTAGGTGAAAGGAGTGTGCCGTGTACATGAGTCGAACTGCAAAAAATTTAGAACCCTTATACCTGCAGTGGGACTCCGATACCGTAGCGAAATCGAACGGACCTCTTTTTCTAACGTGTGAAGATAAAAAGAGAGATCCGTTCGATTTCGACTGTGAAACAGCATCGGAGTCTCACTGCTGGACTGGTCTTTCCGAACTCTATTCTGGCTATTCACTTTCTTTCAATATTTTCGTGAATGGAAATATCCACCGATACGTTTTTCATTTGAAACTTTGTATTTTAATATTTTAAGTTAAAATTTAAGAACAAAAGAATTTTTATTTGAACGACCCAATTAGAAATTTTTTGATTCGCCCATCAGAGGAATAATTCTTTTCTCAGAATGATTAATTACAATAGACATTATTATTGCAATATGTGAGCATTTATTGAATAATATTTGCTTTTAAATTGTAACAATAGCAAACACATGAACTTATTAATAAATACACAAATCGCACAAGGTCGCTTATAGTAAATTTGTCTGCTTTTACACAAAAATTCATCTTTTTGAAAACAGCTGATCATACTGGCAAATTATGCAGAATGTAAAAGATGCGGCTTATTAAAAAGAGTATTTTTGGATCATCAGTCTCTTTATAAATTATGCATATTTAAAGACCTCTCAATAAGCGGGATAGATAATTCACACTACTTTATAACAATTTCCTTCGCATATCTCCCTCAGAATGCACAATTATAAAAATAATTATGATAAAAAATCATTTCAATGAGTCGCGTCTTTTATATTCTGTATATAATTTTGCGTTATGATCTGCCTTTTTCGAGAAAAATCAATTTTTCTGTCAAAACAGACCAATTTATTTCTCCCTCAACGTGGTTCATTTTCAACCCACAAGGAACAAAAAAATCGAAAATGCACGTTGAGATTCGGACATGCTTTCGTTTAAGCACCCCTAATATTCATATGCTGTTAATTTATAAATAAACAAACGCTTTTTGCTATGTCCATGAAAGTATTATGCTATTAGTGATATATTATCACAATATATTCAGAATAAATACTCATAGTTATTATTAGAAACTGTTCAAAATATTATCAAACATTCGCAGTAAAAACGAGAAACCTTTTTTTTCGGTATCATATTTTTCGAGTCCTTTTTTGAAATATGGTAACTTCATGCTGTTATTATTTTCAATGTAGAAAAACGACTCTGGAATCCCACGAGTGGGACCTACTAAAAAATCTTGTAACTGACTAAATTATAATGTGAAAATTTCAAAAACTTGGCAGAGTACAACTTAATCTGCACAATTAATTGATTTTGCGAAATCGAAGATTGTGAAGTAATGACAAAGTAAAATTGGATTAAAAATAGCACTGTAAAAGTATAAGGAATTTATTTTTGTGGAAGTATATTTAGAAAATTTCAATTTTAAAGCTCCTAGTCACCAAGAAACTTTATCTACGTTTCTGTAGTGGAGAAAGACTTGCAATTCCGATAATTTTTTAGAGCCAAGAAGTTTTAATTTGTTTATTTTTAATTAATATATGTCCTGCTTACAAAATTGTATATCTACATTTTTCAATACTCTATTTTTCCAATTGAGAAAATCAAATGATCTAGAAAAGAGGCGATTACTGACTCAGAATTAAATAAGTATAAAATGCTACCATAGGGAAATTTTAAATGATTATTTTCATTTATTTCTTCTACCTGAGATGATTAATACACTATGCTATACATTTGAAAATTCATTTTTAATGAAATGCATATTTGGGAAATATTCAAAATCGACGAGATTATTAGCAGCAGTTCTTGGTTACGGTGCAAAACTGGCAAGTAACAATTTCTTTCACTTGTCAGGGCGCAGTCTCATCAAAGATATTATACACCTAGATGCGGCAAGTGGCGGCGGAGTGGGGGAACAATATATATAGCAACTACTTTCGTGCGGTGCGTAGCTACTGCCCTCTTCGTACTACCTTCCTTCACTCTTTCTCTGTAGGTACAATCGTTGCTCTGCGGCTCTAAGGGTAATGATTTTAAATCTATTATCCTTGCAGCTTCTCCATGTTACCTCAAAACATCGGTAAAGTAGAAGCAGGGATTCTGACATGATTTACAAAATAACAAATTAATATAAAATGATAATACTTTTGAAATTCCAATCCTTATTTTATTTGCACAGAAAATAAATTAGTGACAATATTAAAGGTTTGCCACAATAATTAATTTTAATGCTAATTTTGCAATTAGGTAAATATTTATTTTTCCAATTGATATTTCACATTCCGGTGTATTAAGTAAAGATGATATAAATGTTTACAGCAATTTTTTATTAAATAATTTGAAACAAATTAATCAATATTGATCCTAGGTTAGAAGTAAACTGCACCAATCAATTCTGTGTAAAAATTAACTTCAGAAACTTATACTAAATTTTCACTTACATTCAACACTTTTTTTTCTTAGCAAATGTATAAATGTTAAGGTTGCAGGGTTATAAATAAAAGCATTGTTATTATTTTGCAACGATAAAAATCTAATAATGTCAGAATTTATTAAATTGATCTTTTAAATGAGGAACGCTTGCGAAGTTAAACAAAATCGAATATAACCGATAAAGATTATATAATTTCTAATTAAAAGCCTTCAATGTTAAATGATTTTTAATTGAAACCTTCAAAATTAGGAATTTTTATTTTAAATTGGAAGTCATAATTTTTAATAGAAAACGTTCTAATTGGAATAATTCTTATATTAAAAAATTAAAAACTTTAATTAGAATTTCTAATTAGAATTATAATTCTAATGCATAAAATAAGTCTTCACTCATTAAAATAGGTAATCATTTTTACGCTCTAATCATTTATGATTGAGAAAGTATTACAATAGGCCGAAATTTCATACCTCAGTTTTTGAACGGATCTCCACGTTTTGAGACCCCCTGAAGCCGAAAATCAAGTTTTTGCAATGCCGTCTGTCTGTATGTCTGTATGTCCGTAAACATGATAACTCTCGAAAAAATGAACGGATCAAATCGTCGAGCTTTGGCAAACTTTTTTGTATTCTAAAAGAAAGAGCGAGTTTGTTAACCAACGACAAATACGTGAAGAAAGTTTAAAAGAAGAATTGAAGCTTTTTAAAATACCTACAATTTCTCCCTCAACCATTTTTTGATGAGACTTGATTTTTGGGTTTTATTTCTCGAAAATAATATGCAAGAAATCCTACAAAATTTCTTCTGAGCATTTTTTGTTAGGATTTGTCATTTTCGGTTTTATTTCTCGAAAATACTGTAAAAAAATAAAAAGCAAATTTTCGGAAAAACAGCGTGAGATACGGAAAAAAGTTGTATGGTTGAATTGCAGCTTTTAAAATGTCCTTAAAAAATTTCTTGAACCATTTTTTGATGGAATTTGTCATTTTTGGTTTATTTATCTAAAATTACCCTTTCTCTACTTCTTTAGGTCAGGAAATATTTAAAGATAAACGACTAATCGTGAAATAAGGGCGGATAGAAATATTATGTCAAATTATTTTGAAATACAAGAGGTATTTCAAACAGTATTGTCTCAATATTTCCGAGAAAATTCTGGTCTTCAGCACTGTATACTACAACAGGTAAAGAGAAGTAGTTATTATACAATGCCGTGGAGGCTGGGGTCCTTTTAAACTGTAAATAGTCATCATTAGAGATATGGGCCTGAAAATCTTTAAAGGAAATTTTCATTTTTTTAATTTAAGAATTTAGAAATGTTCAAACAGTTAATTGTAAAAATTTTCATCATAACAAATTGTAAGTTGGTACTATTAGTTTTCGTTATGAAAAAGTTAAACATTTTTAAAGTAAAAGACGTGTGGCCTAAAGTAAACTATTTCAATAGTAAATACTTTTAACATTATATCAAATATATTATAATTATATCGAAGTATCTGGGCTGAGCGAAAATATTTGTGCTAACACTTTTTATTCAAATAATGTTTGCTTATTAGGGACCCTACTTAAATTACGTAACAGCTCAAGGAGGTGGGAGGGGTCGAGATATTTTGCTACGATTCGTTACGGAAGGGGGGGGGGGGTCTTTCATTCATGTACGTAATTTTTGGAAATTCGCAAATGAAACAAATAACTCGCAGTAAGTATACATAAATTTAATATGAATTGTACGCGCCAAAGAAATCTGGTCAGTGAAAAACGAACCTAGCCAACAACAATTTACAAAAAAAAGTCAGGGTATTTTATTGGTCAGGGAAAAGTCAGGGAATTAACAAACAAAAATCTTGTAAAAGTCAGTGAATTTCTATAACTTTAAATAACTGTCAAGAAGAATAAATATGAAATATTTTTATTCCGTTTATAAAAGATTCTAGTTTAAAATTTTTACAAGTTTAACATTCTGGCACTTGAATATTAACTTACATATTATTCTTATTAGTAATTTATTTGCCTTGTATTTATAATTATTTTTTTTTGCAGTTGCTTCCTCTTGAAGATTATCTTTTAAGTTATAAATTGTATTATTTGTTTGAAAATTCAACAATTTTGTTAAAAAATCATTCTTTTTGGTTGAAAATTCAACTGTCTTGTTCAAAATTCGTCTTTGAGGGTTAAAAATTCAAATATTTTCGTAGAAAATGTATTTTTGTTCAAAATTCATATCTTAGTGTTGAACATTCAACTTTTTCGGATGAAAATTCAACCATTGTTTTGAAAATTTGTCTTTTTAATTTAAAAATTCATTTAGTTTAGTAGAAATTGCATCTTTCTTGGATAAAAATGAAACAGTTTTGTTAAAAATTCGTCGTTTTGGGTTGAAAATTCAAATATTTTCGTAGAAAATTTACTTTTTGTTTAAAATTGAATCTTAATGTTGAATTTTTAACTGAATTCTTTTTTGGATGAAAATTCAACTATTTTTTTGTAAATTTGTCTTTTTAATTAAAAAATTTATCTATTTCAGTAGAAATTGCACCGTTCTTGGAGAGAAATGCTACTGTTTGATTGAAAATTTAACAATTTTGTTAAAAAGTCATGCTTTTTGGTTCAAAATTCAACTGTTTTGTTGGAAATTAGTCTTGTTGGGTTGAAAATTCAACTATTTTCGTAGAAAATTTGTTTCTTGTTTAAAACTCATATTTTGATATGGAAAAGTCAATAAAATCTTTTTTGGATGAAAATTGCATCTTTCTTGGATAAAAATGCAACTGTTTAGTTGCAAATTAATCTTTTTTGCTTAACTTTGTTAAGAAGTAACTTTTTTGTTGAAGATTAATATTTTTAGTTGAAAATTCATTTCATTGTTTGAAAATTTAACTATTTTATGACAAATAATTTTTTCTGAAAATTAATATTTTGTTGGTTGAAAATTCCATTTTTGTACAGAAAATTCGTCTTTTGGCTTGAAGGTTCGACGATTTGGATAACTTTTTTTTCTTTCATGACTGAAAAATCTTTATTTGTTGAAATGTCATCTGCTTGGTTTTAAAATTCATTTTTTTTTTTTTTGATGAAATTTTATTATTTTTTGCTTGAAATATCAACTATTACACTTTTTTCTTCCAAATTCATCTTTTTAGGTGGAGAATTCAATTATTTTGTTGAAAACTCAAGTTTTTGCTTCCTCATAGAGGAAGCTTTGTCATGGTAACATTTTCAAATTCATTTAATTAAACCTTCCTCAATTTAAAAATGTATAATAACAAATGTTCTAAGCAATTGTTTGGCTCTGTGTGTGTGAATGTGTGTGTGTGTGTGGATGTCACGGTTTTTTGTGAACACGATAACTAGAAAACGGTTGCAGATAAATTGATGAAATTTGGAGGGCTTATTTTCCTCAATAATATCTTAAAACTGAACTAAAGATTTCTAAAAATATTTATTCCATTTTTTTTAACACTGAATAATTTTAAAAAAATCGGTTTTTTATAGTAAAACTTTTTTCATTATCATAATTCAAAGTTGATGCAAGAATATAAAAGATTCCTTGATTCGAGACGAATCGATTGACCTATAATATTGATACATTTTTTTGAAGAGTAGGGAAGTTATGGTAATTTATATATTTTTAAAATCGTTTTTTATAGTAAAAATTTTCTCATTCTCATAATTTAAGTTAATGCGAGAATAGAAAAGTTGTGTTGATTCAAGACGAATCGATTGACCTATAGCATTTATACATTTTATTGAAGAGTAAGGAAGCTATGGTAATGCATAATATTTGAAAAATCGGTTTTTTATAGTAAAATTTTTTTCAGTAGCATAATTCAAAGTTGATGCAAGAATATAAAAGATTCTTTGGCTCGAGACGAATCGATTGACCTACAATTTTATTACATTTTATTAAAAAGTAGGGAAGTTATGGTAATTTATATATTTTTAAAATCGTTTTTTATAGTAAAAATTTTTTCATTCTCATAATTTAAAGTTAATGCGAGGATAGAAAAGTTGTGTTGATTCAAGACGAATTGATTGACCCATAGCATTTATACATTTTATTGAAGAGTAAGGAAGCTATGGTAATGCATAATATTTGAAAAAACGATTTTTTATATTAAACTTTTTTCACTAACATAATTCAAAATTGATGCAAGAACGGAAAAGATTTCTTGATTGAGGAAAATCGATTGATCTATAATATTAATACACTTTATTGAAGATTAAGGAAGTTATGGCTCATTTATAATATTTGAGTCATCTGCTTCAAACAGAAAAACTTATTTCATCGACATAATTCAAAGTTGACGCATGAATAGAAAAGACTTTTTGATCATAAATTTTTAAATAGAGTATTTCTATCAATTTTTGTAAAGAAATCATAAAGCTGGGAAAGGGATAGGGTGTGACAGAACTTTTCCCTTCCCTTTTCCAGCTCGAAAAATTATCATTTCGAATACAAAATTTGATTTGTCGGTGTGTTAAAAAATTTGTTGTATTTTTCAGCATTTTTTGAACGGCCCCTATATATATGAGGTGTCAAAAAATTGTGTCTTCAAAGTATATATCATTCGACGCAGAATTTCACGAAACGTATAAATCAATAGCGTCTCAGAAAAGTATTTTTGGTACCTTTTTTGAAAATCTTAAGGATCAGTTATATCTCTGGCTGGTCTGAAAGATCTAAATTCTAAAATTCAAACAAGAAACCTAAAACTTGATGCAGGAAAGTGTCCTTGAAATTTTCACTCAATAGCTTTTGTTAGCATTAGTAAATTTCCCGAGTACCCCATCCTTTAAATTTAACGATTAAACCTGGAGATGTAAAGAAAAGCAGGTATGCATTTCGGGCGAGAGGGCGGGGCACTTCTGATACTCCTGTTAGAAATTAGATCCCATTGATTTTGTTATTTTTCCTTAAATATTTTCTATTTCTTCAACACGTCATATCTACCTATAATTCTTTGAATTTTTATAATTTCAAAAGCAAATTTTTATCTAGCATAATAACGTACATAATAAGGTATAATAAGACAATATGAATTGCGAATTGAATTCTCTGTTATATTAGTTTACAATTTATAATTTAAGTAAAATTAAAATTGTTTCAAAAATTGGTTCTCTGATTGTTATAATCAAATAAATACTTAGCTATTAATTGGTCAAATATATTTAATAAATCATTGTAAAGTAATGACGTGAAGGATTTAAATTGTACACCCTCTGAACGATACAGACAGAAAATTAAGAGTAATAACCATTGAAAAACTAAACATATCAATGAATTTCGTATTGACAAAGAGGATAACAAATTGTTTGTGTAAAAGGCTGTCAAACAGAGGTTCAACATTTTTTTAACTCATATATATGTAAATATTTTCTTGAAAATCAGATTTTTAATTAAAAAATTAATTTTTTGAACTGAAAATTTAGCTATTTCATTTGTGGTGAAAATTTATCTTTCTTAGTTGAAAATTCATCTCTTTGTTTAAAACTTAACTATTATGTTGAAAATTAGTTTTTCCATTGGATAAAATTTTAGTTTTTCAAATTAAAAATGTAACTATTCCATTTTTCATTAAAAATGTAACTTCTTGGGTGAAAATTCATGTCTTTTGGAAAAAATTCGCCTTTTTTGGTACAAAAGTCATCTCCTTCCTTGAAAATGCGTAATTTTAATTAAAAATTCATCTCTTAGGTTGAATATTTTACTATTTTGTTGAAAATTCGTGTGCGTGTGTGTGTGGGGGGGGGGGGGGTAAAAAAATGAATTTTTTAAATTGAAAATGTAACTATTCCCTTTTTATTAAAAATATATCTTTTCTATATTGTTGTTGTTATGGTTTTGACCAGATAAATTGTATTAAATAATTTTTTGTTGACTGTTTTTTGTCTACTGGTCTAAAATCAATATTTTGAATATTGATTTTAGACCAGTAGATAAAAAACAATCAACATCAAGTTATTTTATATCTTTTTCAGTTGAAAATGCAACTATTTGATTGAAAAGAAATCTAGCTTGTCGAAAATGAAACAATGTTGCTTAAAAGTATCCTTTTTTGCTTAAAATTCAACTGTTTTTGTGTAAAATTGTTTTTTTGTTGTTGTTGTTGAGACATCAACTATTTTGTTGAATATTCGTCTTTTTGGTTGACTTCAACTATTTTCCATTTAAAATTGAAATCTGTTTTGGTTGAAATATCAACTATTACATTTTTCATTGAGAATTCACCTCTTTTGGTTAAAAATTAATCTAATTTGTGAAAAATTCAATAATTTCGTAAGAAAGTCATTTTTTAAGATTCTTCATTTTAGTTTTGTTGAAAAATTATTTTTTAACTGAAAATTTAACTATGTCAGTTAAAGATTTATCATTTTAGTTGAAAGTTCATCTCCTTGGTTGAAAATTTAACTAGTTTGTTGAAAATTCCCTTGTTTGAAAGTTATTTTTTAACTGAAAATTGAACTTCTATTTTTGATGTAAAATTGATACTTTTTAGTTAAAAATGTATTTATTTTGTTGAAAACTCATGTATTTTGTTAAAAATTCGTCTTTGTCGGTTAATTGTAAAGTGTACATAAGAAATTAGAAATTTCTTAAAATCTAAACTTTCCCAATCAAATCATATCAACTTCATGTACAGAAAATGGAAGGACAATTTCATTGTCAATGAATGTAAAATTTCAGATATGTAAATCGTCTGCAGTTGAACAATTTTGAATTAGGTCGAAGTGAATCGAAAAAATTACGTTATCTTTTCTTTTTTCTATTCTGGCGTATTCTGTTATAAAAGTTACATAATATTCACTACTCGGTTGTTATTTACGTTACGTTATTCAAAATAGCGAAATTCACACCGAAATTATAATTCGTTAATTACACTGCAATCTTGAACAATATATCATGCAAATCGTTATGTCTTTTATATAATTATTATTAAAAGTTAAACGGATCATATTAAACAAAAACCATGCAATTATTATTTACAGTTGAATTAGAACGGAATATAATTTCATTAAACAGTGATAAATATTCATTTGTTTATTGATTGTTATTGAGATCGATCGCCGGGTAACTTCGAATTGCTCTAGTGATCATGAATATTT
>CAKNYM010037286.1:2062-42271 GCA_932195095.1 Andricus curvator | reverse complement strand
ATTGTTTTTTCGAATACCCTAAATATACTTCTTTAGTAAAATACGTTCGTCTTTCGTTTTCTTCTGATGCAGAAAATGCATAATCTCGGACGGTCTTCCTATTTTCCCGGATTTTCCCAAACACGTGTTTTCCGATCGTTTTACTGCTACGAAACCCTTGCACCTCTGTCCTCTTACCGCGATATTTTCTCACGGAGTAATAAAACTTTTTCGCCCATGGCTCGCTTGGGGAACGATTTCGGTACGTTCTCACTCCTTTGCAACCAAATATTTACAAATTGACCAGCATTTACAACCAAATAGTTGAAATATCCAGAAAAATAAGCGAATTTTCAACAAAATAGTTGTATTTTTAACTAAATAATTGAATTTTTCACCCTCAAAGATACATTTTCAAGCAAGTGGTCGAATTTTTAAAGAAAAAAGATTAAACTTCAACGAAAAACAATTTTATTTTCAACTAACAAAGTGCAATTCTCAAGCTACCAAGATAAACTTTGAACGAAATGGTTGAATTTTTAAAACAAAAAAGTTAATTTTCGTCGAAATAGTTGAAGTTTATGCCAAAATAGATCAATTTTCAAGCTAAAAAAGACGAAATTTTTAGAAGATAGTTAACGTTTTAACCTGAAAAGTTTATATTTCAACACAATATTTACATTTTCAAATTAATAGTTGCATTTCAATCTGCAAAGATGAATTTTCAACTCAAAAGATTAATTTTCTACAAAAAAACGTGCATTTTCAACTTTTAACTTATTATAGTAAGTTGAAAGTATAAAGCCAAATAGACGCATTTTCAACAAAATAGTTGATTTATTAAGTAAAAAAGTTTATTTTTAACAAAATAGTTGCATTTTTAACCAAAAAGAATACATTTCAAGCAAGAAGATTAATTTTCTACCAAAAAGACGAATTTTGAACAAACTTTCAACGAAAAAGGTAAAATAATTTTCAATTTTAATTTAAAATAAAACAAATACTTCAATTTTGATTTATTTTATTATTATCCTAAATATGAAAAAGTATGAATATTTAAAAAAAATTGAAATTATATTTTCAGTGTACAAAATTAATTTTTAACAAAAAAAAACGAGTTTCCACAAAAAAAATTATTTTTTAACAACATAATTCAAGATATCTTCTTGTGAAAGTACAAAGTACTTAATCAGACCTGGATATCAATCCGAGCTACACTTTACAAAAATTTCATGATCATAGCTCTTTTACTTTTCGAGATATGGTGAACAGAAAAATGTTACACACACAGACACACAAACGGACATTTTTTAAAAACTTTATTTTCGAGCTGCTGGGGTCGAATTATATCAAAATATGTCCAAAAAGTATATTCGAAAATTTAGGTAATTACAAATCTCCCTCTATGAGGAAGCAATAATGAATTGATTAATCGTCAATTGAGTAATTAATTAATTACTCCGATTTGCAATCATCTGATCTCCTCGAATCTGCTTTTGTCTTGCGATAAAGACCAAAGTAAATCACACGCTGACAATGAATACTATTACAATATCTAAAATTGCGCAAAACATGGATCGATGAAAGTTTTATTAGCTGATAAAATTTGAAAATGATATAATTGGAAAAAAATGATTAGGAAAATCGGTCAATATTCTTAATATTGAAGGTAATCCTAAATAAAATGAAAAATTAACAAAACTCCCAACAGAAATTGAACGGGTTAACCGATTTTCTTCTATCTTTTTTTAATCGTCTCGTCATTATGTAATAAACCCAATGCATCATATTAAAATCCAATTTCATTATATTTTACTGATTATCAATTTCGTTCAACCGGCTCGAATCGTGTAACTATAATGTCCTGCTGTTCTGTTTAAATTCGGAGCGCCTGTTTTCGGTTCACCGTGGGTACTTTGCCGGTGGCGGATTGCTCCTTTCCAGACGCATATATGAAGCACATTTTCGATTAATTAAAAAAAAAAAAAAAAACAAGACCATTTTTCAAACAAAGGAGACTGACTTGTTGTGTATTATGCCATTGAGATTATGTGGGTAAAATATTACATCGAACAATTCATCCTTGTAGGCGAAAACATTTCAAATGTAATACATGGGCTTAAAATCAAGCCTGAGGAAGCGCCTTAAAAATATGGCTTTGATTATTTGTCTTTGCTTAGAAATTTTTACATTTGGATCTTATTTGTTTATTCGAGCTAGTATGAGTCGATTAATATGAACTACTTTTGGGTTATTTTTAATTTGGATTTTGACGTTGCTTTTTCCTAGTATTTCTAAAACTGTATAGGCTCCGAAATATTGATCACCGAGTTTTTTAGGCTTAAGTCCACTTAGTAAAAAGACTTCAACAGCAACATTAAAATTTTGCGGGTTTATTTTCCTATCATAATACTTTTGTGATTTTTGTTTGGCTTCGATTAAATTGTCTCTAGCAATTTCACGAATTTCATGTAGACGTGTTATTAATTTAGTTAAATAATCATCATAAGTTTATAATTTTTCGCTTTCTACGGGAGATTCACTTGATGGTAATCTGGCTAATTTTCCAAAAACTAATTCATATGGGGTACAGCGTGTTCCCTCGTGAATGCTAGTGTTATATGAAAAGGTGGCTAATTCAAGTCAATCATCCCATTCAGCATTTTTATCAACAAATTGTTTCAAATATTCAGCCAGTACGTGATGTGATCTTTCTAAGGAACCGTTTGATTGTGCGTGAAAGGTTGTTGTTTTAAATTGTCTAATTCTAAATCTTTTTGCCAATCTTCTGAAAAGATTACTGGGAAAATTTTTTCCCTTATCTGTAAGAACTGAAATTCTGTGATCCAAAAATACATATAAATTTTTTGACAAGAGCATCAGCAATCATACTTGCAAGTGCATTAGGAAGAGCAAATGCAAGAGAATATTTTGTGAAATTATCCTGGATTGTTAAAATGTACTAATTTTGATTTTCAGTTATCGGAAGTGGACCGACAATGTCCATTGAGATTTTCTCAAATGCTGTCCCTGGAGTATCTGTGATGATCATAGGCTCTTTAGTTTTTACTCGAAAAAGTTTCTTTAATCGACATTTATGGCAAGTTTGAATGTCCTTTGGTACATCAAGTTTCATATTAGGCCAATAATGATTTTGGCGAATCCTGTTATAAGTTTTAGTCACGCCTTTGTGACTACCTATTGCTGAAAAATGAGCTTCTTCTATTAATTGATTTTGTTGCTCTTTAGTTGTATATTGAATGATACCGGTACATATTATAATGTTTATTGATGATTCTAAAACGGTGTTATTAGGTGCGGTTAAAATATCTTCCCATTGAATATTATTAAGTTGCGATGTTTTTGCTATACTAATTGTGCGTAATTTTAAAGTTTTTGCTATCGAATATAATGAGTTAATTGCCAATTTAATATTATTTAATGTCTTAGAAATACTTTCTTTGGATTCGGATTGGATAGGTAACGCAAAATGATATTGTTGTCCACGGCGAAATTCTTTTGCGTTTCCTTTGTAAAGATTTATAAATTTGGGTAATTCATTACGTTTTAATAAACTTCTTGATCCATTATCTCGGGGTTCTCCGTTGGTTGTAACGAAATAGGCATAGTTGTCCTTTCGCATTGTGAGTTGGTCTCGACATTCAATTATATTAAGGTTCGTTGCCATGTTTCCAGCCTGTACGTCATACTCGGCAGGGGGCGGTTCTGGCGGTGGACGCTTTTTTGAATCTTCAATATTTGGGTTTTCTGTTTGAGGAAAAAGTGTTGGCATATTAATTTCATCGAAGTCATCCGGTATTTCTTCTTCGGATTTATCTGAAAAAATGTCTTTTTCATTGCCTGGAAAATTTTCATCAGAATTTTCATCGGAATCTTCTGAAGAAGAATTTAATTCGGGATCATTGTAATTCAATTAAACATTTTTTGAAAATTCAGGGTCGGAACCAATGATGTCCTTCTCTTCGTTGGAGTTCTCTTCATTTTTCTTCTTATTCTTCTTTTTCGGACTAATTTTCTTCTTCATTACTAGATTCTGCGTTGTGTTCTTTCTGGGCCTGCCTTTTTCTCTTTTAGACTCAGGTGCATGTATATTTGGAACTTGAGCTGCTTCTTTTACTGTCTTCAGCTTCTTCTTTTGACTTGTGATTTCTGGTTTGCTTTTTCTGTATTCTTCGTCTTTGGAGTCTGAAAAATCCTTATATATCTCTTTATGATTCTTTTTATCTTCTTTCTCTGCATTTAATTTCTGGGTTTGATTTTGAGTTTTTATTACATTTACTCGTGATTTTTTTTTAGGGGCATGTTTCTTCCCAAATTCTGAAATAATTTTAGTAATTTTGAATAATAATTCTGAGATGGCCGATTGAGATTCAGGCTCATCTTCTGAACATTCATTTAAGGGTACTTCTTCCTCAGAATTTAAAATTGAATTAATGATTGATTCACGCTCATTATCTGAACTTGAATCTTGGCTTGAGGGTAAATCTTCCTCTGAATCTGAAATTGTACGGATGGCCACCGGAGATTTGGGTTCATCTACTGTAAAAATCATTTCATTGTTTGAACGTACAATTCTTTCTCTACGGTTTAATTCTGACTTACCTTTTGTAGTCTTAAAAATATTTTTGTTTTCATTGCCATTCCTAGTCTTTGCAGGAACTGAAATTGAGATAAAAATAGAGCTCATTTTATTCTTGAGACCTTTCACTTTTCTTGAGTTTGATGGACTTTTTTCTTCTTTATTTACAATAGTAACATTTGTTTCGACAGGATTTCGTGACAAGGCTTCAACATTGACATTTGTTTTACCTGGTTTATAAACAACATTGAACACGGATCTTTCGTAGTTTGGAACCATAAAAGCGGTCTGTGGTCAGTTACTAGGGTGAAAGTTCTTCCCTAGAGGTAATGACGAAAATGTTCTACTGAGTATACAATAGCCAGTGCTTCTTTTTGGTGTCATATTTCTTTTCAGTCATTTAAAGCGCGTGAGGTGTAAGCTATATGCTTGTCTTGCCCTATTTTACTTTGTGAAAGTATTCCCGCGATTGCGTATCCTGAGGCGTCCGTTGTTAAAATAAAAGGTTGAGTAAAATTGGGACGTTGAAGAAGGGGCTCTTCGCATAATATTTATTTGAGTGTGTCAAAGGCTAATTGTTGCTTTGCTGTCCGTATGGAGTTGAGAAAGTTGATGGAGTTGAGAAAGCTGTTTTAGAGTATCTTTTGGATCCATTGGTATCTGATGGAATCCTGTAGCTAAATATAAAACCGAAAAATAACGAGCGATTCCTAGTTCATCTAATATCTGATTGATATTTGGAAGAGGATAAAAGTCTCCTATAGTCTTTTCATTGAGTTTTCCAAAGTCCAGGACCATTCTCCACTTTAATTTACCTTGAGAATCTAGCTTCTTTTTTACTAAGAAGGCTGGTGAACAATAGGGGGATTGTGATGGCTTTATCACTTTATTTTTTAAACGTTCATTTACCTGACGCGTTAGTTCTTCTTTCTGAACTTGAGGGTGTCTAAATGGTCGCGTAAAAATTAGTTGTTCATCAATAGTGTGAATCGTTTGTTTCGCTACATGTGTGGGTGCAAGGGGTTCTCCTGGAATGTGGAAACGGTCTGAATATTTATTCATTAATTTGTCGACGTGAGCTTTCTCTTCAGAATTTAAATGATCAAGGCGAAGTAATTCTTTTATTTTTTCTACCCTAGCTTCACCTGTGATGTTGTAAAATTTAATTTCTGTTTCTTCACATTTTTCAAAATTTTCTTCTGGTTCGCTCATCTTAATTTCTTCAAAATCTACCAAAATTTTTTTAGGAATTACAACTTTAACTGGATCCGCACTTGTATTAGTGACTTTCATGTATGCTTTTCCTGCGTGGTTTTTCATTATGGCATTTCGTATATAAATGTTATCAGCTAAATAAAGATGAGGAATGTAACCCTCGTCTTAATCTTTATTTTCGATGTCAACACATATATTAGAAATTGATCCAGCTGGTAAGATTATACCAGATTCCGGTGCTTTAAATAATTATTAGTTTTCTTTAATGTCAAGACATTCTTCAGTGTAATTTATATTTACTTTATTATATATATTACTCTATCTTCTATAGGAACACTATTTGGAATTAGAAAATCGTTGGACATCCAAGAATATTAATAGTTACCTGTCCTAACGTAAATACCAGTAAATAATTTAACCTGTAAAACATGAGATTTCATTTTGATCAAGAATTATATTTATTTTAAGTAAATTTCTTCCTGCTCCCGTATGAATCATCATACGTGCTGGCCGTATCAGGCCATCAACAGACGTATGAATTGATGGAATTGGATTGATATTATTTAAATTTATCTTTACGTCTTTTATGATAATTTTATTTTCTGCAGCAGGTGCGTTTACATTTTTTATTTTCCCACCTCCTCCGACGCACCTTAATTCGGGAGAGGTTGGCATTTCCCTTATTCTGTTGAATTTCAGCTTGTTGCTGTCGTTCATTAAATATTCTTTTTCGACATAAATCTATTGTATGTCCTAATTTCTTGCAATAACGGCATTCTTGTGAGGTGGAACTATAATTTCTCTTATTTTCATTTGGTCCATCATACCTCTGGTTCTGAAAATTTGATTGCCCCTGAAATGATTTATTGGGTTGCCATAAGTTTTGGTCAGGTCGAAACTGCCTTTGAGTCTGGCACGGTTGTCGCGTGACCCATTGAGTTTGGAATGGTTGTCGCGTCCCCCATTGAGTTTCTCTATTTTGTTGGGGTCCTGTATAGTACGGTCGGGGTTGATAACCTCTATTTTGAAAATTTTCACGTTGGTTAAAATAATTTAAAGGTTTTTGTGTTCTTCTTTCTTCGAAATTTGATCGGTTATGCATTGTAGGGTTAAAAAGTTGTCTGCAGGTAGGAGCTATATGGCCTCTTCTACCGCAAATTTGACATGAAATGTCTTCTTGAGCAATATTAATTTTATTTTTATCATTTTTATCCGAGTTCATTTCTTTTTCATTACGCCTATTTGAACGTAGAGCTGATGTTGCTGCTAATTTTCTCTCTATATCTATGGCTTTATTTACAGCTACTTTAAAAGGTAGTGGTGTATTCCGTTTTATTTAATGAATACACGCGTTTTAAACTATCAATTAATTCTTCGATATTATTGTAAGATTCTCCGGATAGGCATTTACGCGCTTCCCCTTTTACTTTAGTTTTAAGTAATTTAGTTAAATTTGCTTCAGAGGTTTGTGGAGGCATATCTTTGCCTTCTGTACATCCTTCGATAAACTAATCTAATGATATGTTATCTCCGGTAAAAGAAGGTACGACCTCAAGCGCATCGCGTAGCGAAATCATTTGGTTGTTCGCCACTGTAATAATTTGTTGTTGTGTGGTCATTATGTTTTCTTGCTATGAAAGGGTATTCTTTAAAATTGAAATGTTACTTGTATTTGACCTAATTAATGGTTTAGTTAATTTATTACTTTTGGAAATAGATTTTTCCGGATCTTCTTTGAAATGTCTTGAATCTGATTCTGAGTCTGAACTGCTAGATTGTCTTTGCTAGATTTCTTTATTGACTCAAAAACCTATCTTGCTTCAGAATTCGTCTTTTCGCTTTGACATTAAGTCTTTGGTGCCATTTTTCAAAATAGGAGAAAAATAGTATCATCGCTTTAAAAAATGTCAAACAGTTTCAAAAGTGTGCTGAGTCCGAGGTCTGCAAGTTCAAAACCCGCAAATCTTTGCAGTTAACGGTGTTTTCCCAAATTTTAATGTAATTTTTTTATACTTCCTGACAATTCAAAACATATATTTCCATACTCAGGTGTATGTTCTCGTCACGATTCCAACGATATAAAACTCATTTTTCGATTTTGTTTTTACTTAACTGGGGTTTTCCCAATCACGGCAGAATCCTGACCTGCTTTCCTCATGACAAATCTTATTTTTAATTACAGATATATGCGTTATTTCTAGTTCATTTCTTGACTTATTTTACATCTGGAGATCAGGATTCGCATTACATATGGTGTTCGGAAAGTTTTTCAAAACCAATTTCCGTCGTGCACAAGAAACTGCTTCGCATAAAACCTTGCCTCTCCTAAGTAATTCTGCCACGTGCTGTACAGCGTAACCCCCTCATGCAATGGCCTGCGTACTTCTGCAATTGACACAATGACAAAGAATAAAACTTTTCTGAACGGAAACGAAGTTTACGGTGTAATTTCTCTTTTCTACAATTTTCAAGAAAAATTTCATCCTGCCCATATAATGAAAGAATGTATAAGACCCTTTCTCATGGAAGGGGTTCGGGTAGATTGCACTGACCGTCTCCTTCAGCATGTGCCAGAAATGTGTGGCGCAAATTAAAATTTTTCAGGGTTACATGAAGTTGGACCCCATACGTGAAAAATTGGGTTGTGCGATTTTTTGGCGCTAACTATTATTTTTTTCGCTGTGTTTTTAATACAAGTTGTTTCTAACACATAAAACACTACTTTATAATGATAGTTGGCTGCTTATATACATTTTTTGAACAATTTATCATTGGTTTTAGCAATTTTCTCTTATAATAAAGTTAGAAAGTCGTGCTTTTTTCTAAATTCTTCAACTGATTTTCAAGCTTTCAATTAGAGCGAATCAATACATAATTAAGTTGTAATGAAGTAATTGTTTGAACCATTCCTTATTATTTATAATAATATTCTCTTACACTCTTACAGTAATGCTAGAAAGTTACAGTTTTTTCAACAATTTCCCACTCTTTGTCCAAACTTCGAATAGAGTGTGGTAATAATGAATTAAAGTTAGGAAACGTAAATGTTTAAACAATTTATTATTATTGTTAATAATATTCTCTTCAAATAATGCTAGAAAGTTGCAGTTTCTTATGAAACTTTGAACTATTTGTCTATTTTTCACTTAGAGTGACCTAATACTTACTTCACATTAGTACAATCATTATTTAAACAAATTTTTATTCTTCATAAATATCTTATTCTGTATGAATACTAGATAGTTGTGGTTTTTCCAAAATTTTCTAACTTTTTGTTCGCTTTTCATCTAATCTGGTAATGATTAATGTAATTTAACAAACATAGTTGCTTGAACATTTTATTATTCTTCATAAGTGTCTTCTCTTAGATAAGTCGTAGAAAGTTGTGCTTTTCTCTGAAATTTAAGACTTTTTGTCCACTTTTCACTCAGAATACTGCTAGAAAGTTGCGCTTTTTTCTGATATCTGCAGCTTTGCTTGGATTTTTTAGTTACAAAAATACGATGAATGAACATGAACAAGAATCTTTTTTAAGTAGTATTGTATTTCTTTTCGAAGTGAATTATTTTTACTATTTGGTAAATGTATAAAAAATGTTAATTTAAACAAATAAGCTATATTACGGCAGAGATAAAAAGAAAGAATGGAAGAATTACGACAAAGTGGAGGAAAAGTTTAAAATCTCAGAAACAACAACTTCTAGTACTTATCTAAGAGAAAATACTTCTATACAATAATAAATTGTTTAAACCACTATGTTTGTTCAGTTTCAATAATTATTATCTCACTAAGTGAAAAAGTGGAGAAAGATTTACCAATTTCAGAAGAAAAAAACCGCAACTATCTAACATTAATATGGAAAAAGATAGTTATGCAGAATAATTTGTTTTATTAATTACTTTTGTTAAATTGAATTAATTAATAACTTACTTCAAGTGAACAGTAGATAAATAGTTGACAATTTCAGAAAAATCTGCAACTTACTGAAAGAGAATATTGCTAGGAATAATAATAAATAGTTTAAAGAATCATTTCTTTAAAATTTAATTCATTGTTCCCTCACTATAACTAAGAAGTTGAAAAGAAACCGCATCCTTCTGACTATATTGTAAGAGAAATTTGCTAAAAACAATAATAAAATGCTTTAAAAATTTATATAAACATCTAATTATCAATAGAAACTTTTGACTTCTATTCTTTCTACTTACTTTCAACTTTTATATATTAGAAGCAATTTGTATTGAAAAAACCGCAAAAAATCTTAATTACCGCCACAAACTCGCAAAACACAAGTTTTCACTAATGGGGTTTACTTGGTGTAGTGTTGCCACTAACTGATCACTATTTAGAGTAGAGACGGGAATACGATAATAAATGATGCGGAATATTCGGTTAGACATACTCGTGCTCGCGGAGGATGATATGGACTGATTGAGACAGGGAAAGCAGCGCCATTAGGCCCTTACGGACATTTTATACACTAACACCACATCCTCCTCATTCAGAGTCTGAGCCCTTTATTTAAAAGAGGTGATTTTACAGAGAGGAATACTTCTTATCCTAAACGGTAATATGTCAATCGCTGAGGTTCCTTTCTTTGACGAGCTGGAAGTATTCTTTTTCTTTGTTGTTTTACAATCGGTTGTTGTACAATTGGTTCGGCGCGTTGTTCTACAATTTTTTTGAAAGGTTGATGTACAGTTTTTTTTCTTGATTTCTTTATAATTCATTTCCCTGGTACTTTTACAAATTGTTTCGTTCTTTCAGATCTTCCTGGTAAGGGTTTCGGTGTTTGGATATCAGATTCATTTTTATTGATATCTTTTTTGTCATAATAAGGTTCACGACTTGGGAGCCGTCTGTTTCTCCTGTAATCGGAACTCTCTAAGTTAACGATATAGGACCGCGGAGTGTGGAGTTTATCTACAACGTTACCATATCTTTTAAAATCTGTGATCCATACTCCGTCTCCCTTTTTCATTTCCGGTAGATCTCTAACTTTGTGACGTCTATTGTATAGTCACTCGCTTTCTTATTTTTTAAAGCTAGATTCTTAGTATATATTTCGTCTACCTTCCCTTTCCTTTTTAGATCGCTGAGTAGGGTAGGCACTTCCGTTCGCAGTTTTCGATTCATGAGAATTTCGGCTGGCGAAAAATCGTTTGCAAGCGGCGTGGATCGATAGGATAAGAGCTTTTTCGAGCTGATAATAATCACTACCGTTTTTATTTTATGAGTAGTTTCGCCGTTTTTACAACCGCTTCAGCCTCACCATTCGATTAACTAAAGGAGAGCTTTTTATGCGTCGGAAATAATACTCTCCTGCAAACTTTTTGAATTCATTTCTAAATTGAGGACCATTGTCCGGCACTAGTTTCTCGCAAATTCCGTGTCTCGAAAATAGTTCCGTTATCCTCTCAATTATTGTTTTTTCGGATAAACTACTTAATTTTGCGATTTCGATGTAACGCGAAAAATAGTCAACAACTATTAGATACGACTTTCCATCGTGTTTAAATAAATCTGACCCTAACCGCTGCCATGGTCGTGCGGGAGGTCTTGAAACTCTCTTTCGGATTTGAGCGTTCTTGGATATAATTTGGACAGTTATGAATTAGATTCTCGATCTGCGATCTTAAGCCTAGCCACCACACAGATTCTTTGGCTCTACGATGACATTTGACGATACCTTGATGGCCCGAGTGTATTGCAGCTAAAACTTTCTGCTGCATATCCGTCGGGATGATGATTCTTGTACCGAAGAGTAACAAATTTTGAGAAAAATTAATATCCGCGCGATACTGATAATATGGATTTAGGACTTTCGGTATTTTCTTTGTCTCAGGCCAACCGTCGATAGAATACAATTTTAACTTGCTGCAAATTTCATCCGATTCCTGACTTTTCATTATCTTTTCGATATGTACGTCTATTATTGTATAACTCTTCACAATAAAATTCAAGAACGCATCAACTTTATCGTCCAATTCTTACGCGTTGCCCTTGCCTGATAAAGGGCTTCTCGATAGACAATCTGCTACTACAAGAGTTTTCCCTGGTACGTATTGTACTTCGTATCTATAGCGCATCAATCTGAGTCTAAAACGTTGTAAACGCGGAGATAGATCATCTGCGAGCTTCGTTTGTAATATCTGAACTAGGGGTTTGTGAACTGTTTCGAGGATGATATATACTCTTCGAACTTTTCAGCCGCCCAACTTAATGCTAATGCTTCGCGTTCTGTTTGTGCGTATCTACATTCAGTTGAGCTTAGTGTTTCTGATGTGTAAGCTACAATTTCGCGAGGCCCGTTTTCCTCTTTTTGAAATAAGCGAGCACCAATACCATAAGAGCTGGCATCAGCACTAACGATCATTTATTTGTCAGCATCAAAAAAAGCTAGAGTAGGAGCAGTGGTTAGTATCTTTGAAAAGACTATAAAGAGGTTCAAAAGTTTGAGATCGGTTCTCGATGAATCTAGCGGCGAAATTTACCATACTTAGAAATCTTTGGAGTTCAGCTTTCTAGTCGGCTCATTAAATTCAGCAATTACTTTTACTCTATCTGGATCGATATCAATTCCGCGTTCCGAGAAGATATGTCCTAAGTATTTTACTTTTCGAACCTCGAATTCGCATTTTTCTCTATTAATTGTGAGACCTTCTACCTCTAGTTGCTTGAGAACCGTTCTCTGAGTTTCGTCGTGTTCTTCAATAGTATGACCAAATACTAAAATATCATTTACGTGAGACACTGCACATTTTATCCCAGATGAAATTTTCGAAAACAAGTTATATCTATTTTTGAGAAAAACTTAGTACCTTTTAAGCGAGCGAGAGTGAGTTCAACTTTTGGAATCGGAGAATATGGTCGCAGCACGCTCTCGTTTAGTTTTGAATAATCGCAACATATACTTATTCCTTCGCCTTTCGGCATACAAATAATTGGTGCGACCCAATCAGTGACACAGTCGACTTTAACCTTATCGCTATTGTTCCCGGAAATTCCCCTAGTTCTTTACCTAAACTAGGAAATTCATCTAAGACATTGACTTTACTGAGAGTCTCTTTAACTTTAGATAGATTCTCATACAAGTAATCGTCAATTATTTTTTCTGGCAAGTACACATAATCTGCCTCGGTATCAATTAAAAACTTCACATCGGAATTCAATTCTTTAATATTCTGACGCATTTGGCCTCTTTTAGCCACAGCATTTACATTACATATGAAAAATCTCGAATCAAACTCGACCTCGCTTTAACTAAAGGTTCATGCATGCTCGAACGCAAGCGCGAACGCTGACGCGACGCACTTTAGAACGCATTTTTGAGTTAAACTGAGTGGAGGCGCACCAGAAAAACTCGTCGCGGTCCACTGTGGCAACCGCACAGTGCTTTAGGAATGGATTTTCACGGAAGGATGAAGCTGCAGGTTGCAATTCGCAACCGATTCACCTTTTTTTTTTTTAATTACTCAGTATACAATTTGACGTCCGCTAAAAAACCATTTTGGTTTTTTACACCAACGTCAAAATATATTAATTTAATTATTTTCTTGGCCATTCGTCACAATAGGCATTATAAGTTTTTGAATATTTACCGCGCACCAGCGACGCCACTAGTGGCGACAATGTACATTATCGTAGTGCGAAGTCTGGCCGCCGTGCGAGCGCCGTCTGGTCAGCGAGCAGCGGCGGTCAGGCTCGCAGTTCAGTTCGAGTTCGGCCGCACCCCAGCGAGGAAGTTGCTCTCGAAAACCACGCGGGAATCCTCTATTCGCAAGTATTCAGGTTCTTTCAGGGACCTAGAATCTTTATCCGCATTTGTTAATACTGTGAGTTTTGAGTTTAAAAAAATAAATAAATCTATACACCCAGTGTTTGGTGTGATTACACCCGAAGACTTGGTGAAAAATCTTTATCCCCTTTCTTGAGGCCCTGTTGTTGGGCGCTCTCGCCATAAGTTTATTTTGATTTTCTCAAAAATAAATAAACTCTTCCGGGTCCTCGATCATATCGAGAATAACCGGGTTTTTCCAAAAAACTAAACTCGCGAAAATAAATAACCTCTCCCGGGTCCTCGATCATATCGAGGATCACCGGGTTTCCTCGAAAACTAAACTCGCGAAAATAAATAATCTCTTCCGGGTCCTCAATCATACCGAGGAGAACCGGGTTTTCCCCAAAAACTAAACTCGCGTAAATAAATAACCCCTTTAGGGTCCTCGATCGTACCGAGGATAACCGGGTTTTTCTCAAAAATCAATAACCCCTTCCGGGTCCTCGATCATATCGAGAATAACCGGGCTTTCCCAAAAAACTAAACTCGCGAAAATAAATAACCTCTTCCGGGTCCTCGATCATATCGAGGATCACCGGATTTCCTCAAAAACTAAACTCGCGAAAATAAATAATCTCTTCCGGGTCTTCGATCATATCGAGGATAACCGGGTTTTCCTCAAAAACTAAACTCGCGTAAATAAATAACCCCTTCCGGGTCCTCGATCGTACCGAGGATAACCGGGTTTTTCTCAAAAATCAATAACCCCTTCCGGGACCTCGATCATATCGAGGATAACCGGGTTTATTAACATAGTTATTCATCACGAATAAAATTAATTTGGTCATACGGTCATATAAAATGCAATGGATTCAGATGTTAAAGAATCATAATTTATTTGTCATAACCGACGTACGTTTCGACCTAATTGCAGGTCTTCTTCAAAGGTAATTATCACCTGTAGTGATGTTGATAGATCCTTAACACATTTCAATTTTATTGTATTCTCTTAGTTTATCCACATTACGGTTTTAATATTAAAAACTTAGTCTTCATTTAAATAAAACTTGATCTGTCCTTTTATTAATATATTTCGTCAAAATTGAAACCTCAAAATTTAAAGAGGCTTCAATATTCAGTAGTAACTACATTTTAGAATGAATTGTTGTGTTTTGTTGTGTTTTGTTGTTGTTTTTGTTTATTAAATTATATAAGTGAATTGTATAACTCCGGGCAATAGCTGAGGTAGGATTTCCGTTTTTCCATAAGTAGAGAAATCTAAAAGGAATAGGCCAAGTCAGCACAAGCGCTGGGCCGAACGTCATCGCCGGGCGGTGGCCGAGCAACTTGCCCACCCAAAGAGATACGTTCCCTTACCACATACCACCAAACGGGAAAAATGACAAAGTTGGCAACGGAGAGCTCAACGGCTGGTTGAGCACGAGCACGGGAAGCTTGGACACTTACGGGTCCTTCCCGTAGTGGAAGACATCCCCAGTCCTTGTGTGATTTGACCCTAGAGAAAGAGGGCGTGGTTCCCCTGGAAGCCGCACTACGGGAGTTTGGACTCGCTGCCCCGAACGAGGACACTTGTATACAGAGCCAGGAGGCTAATGATCCCTCCCAAGCCCCTCAACCCGAGTCCGGGATTGCCGATCTGGCTCCAGGAACTCCGATTCCTCAACAGGAGGAAATCCAACCCCAGCAAGAGGAATTGCGACCTACGACAGGAAGTACCAGCCCCCACATCCTAGAGGAAGATTATTTGGTACTTCGAGCTTCTCCCATTCCCACCTCTCCAGTGAAAGTGACCAACGTCGGTACCCAGAAACTGAGGACTAAGGCTGCCCAAAAAGAGTTCCCGTTAACAGAGCCGGCTGCCAGGGACCCTAGTGAAAAGGTTGCGAAACCTCGTGGTCTGACGGATCTCCGGGTAACCCTCACGCGAAACATCCCGATAAAACGCCGACTCACAGAGGAGTGGGAGGATGCCCACTTAAGTCGGCATCAAGTGGATCCATCCAGCCTTAAAAGGACCCGACCACCCCCGCGACGTTCTCCGGAGAAGAAAAGAAAGATGACAGACCTTCCTCAACCCCGACGATCCCCAGAGAAACCAAGGAGATCCTCTCCCCCACCGCGAAGGTCTCCAGGAAGCAGGAAGCCTTACTACGAGCCTTCGGCCACCGTACCCAGAAACTTTCGACGACTAGTGGAAGTGCCGCGAACGTGATAGTTCGCCCGAGTAAGTAAGTAAGTTTGTCTTCTGTAATAATAAAAAAATAAACTGATGATAAATTCCTAACAAACGTAAGTTTGCTGATTTTTTATTTTGTTTATTTGAAAAATATTAATATTAATAAAGATATCAGAAAAAATGTCGAAATCGAAGTATTATATTTTCAATGGATTGAAAACAATGCAAGTGGATTATACTTAGTAATTAAAAAAAAATTGAATCGGTTGAGAATTGAGAGATGCAGCTGAATCCTTCCGCGAAAAGCCATTCCTCAACCACTGTGAACCGCCGCGATGGAATGAGACGGAAGGTGGTGGGCGTTTAAATATTCATAATATAAATAATTCAATACTATTAAATTGTGCTTTATTATTTCATGAGGATTGTAGTTAACAAATATTCATGTTTAACATTTCTAAGTGTAAAAAAATGCTTTTTTCGAGACAAATCTCTGAAAAATGTCATATTAGAGAGCTAGTGCATACCTAACAAACAATTGATAATTGTATTAAAAATAATTTTTAGATTTTTCAAAATCACCGAATTGTTGAAATGAAAGGCGTATTATTTGAATAAAAGTTGATTTTCTTTCAGGAAATTTGCAAATGTGTATTTATTTTCATTAGGAATATCTGGATTGTTTTTTTTTTCATTTTATTTTTCAAAGGAACTGATCGAGAAATTTGTGTAGCCTAAAGAATTTGATGTAATTCTTGATCGCAAATATTTGTTTATACTTCGTAATTATTAAATTTCAAATTTTTTTTTCATTCTTTTTATTCTTCTTCGAAAATGAAGCATTTTTAATTTTTAAATTCTCATTATGTATATAAGTTTATTAGTATTAGTTTTATGTACAATTTGACGTTGTCTCTTTTCATCAAATCTACACGTTTTGAGAGTAAAAATTAAGATTAAGAAGGTTTATGTCTGTAGTATCGTGTAGGCTTTTTAAAGGCCTAAAAAAAGAACGAGATCTTCAACTAGCCATTTTTGGCAAAAGGTTCTGATTTTATCCATCGAAAATGCTTTTTAAAACATTTAAAATTCAATTTTCCTGCCGAGCTGTGCAAGATAAAAACAAAAATGCTAAAAAGCAAAATTGTCCACCTCAAAAAGATGTACTTTGGTACATATCATTTTTTGATAGAATGCATAGTTTTTCTTTTAACCGTGAAAAATGTTATTGAAGATAGAAAATTACACTTTACAGAAGAACTATGCGAGATAAAAAAACAGTGTTAGAAAAATAATTGTTCATCTCAAAACAGCCTACAACATCCCATGTAACCGTTTCTTTGATAGAACTCACCGTTTTTGTATGAAACGTAGAAAATGCTATTGACAAATTGAAAATTCAAATTTTTGTGTTCAAGAAATTTTGGCAGCATCAGAAACATGAGGTAATTCTCGACCGCAAATATTTTTTAATCTTGAGTAATTATTTATTTTAGAAAATATTAAGTTCAGAAGTATTTTAATTACTTTTTCTCTTCATGGAAACTGACAAATCTTTAATTTTTTCGGTGAAAGATTGTACAAATTTTTTATCCTAAAAAAGTATTTTGCGACAGGTGGTGAAAATTTGAAAAGTGAAAGTGAATGTTAAAGTGGAAAGATATGATTCAGCCTCGGGTAAGAAGGACCAGGTAGTAATAGTATTCATTGGGGGTAAATTTGCGATTTTCGTCAGTCAGTATTGGACTCTTCTTATGCAAGGAAGGTTCTTTTGTTTATAGCAGAGAAAAATATTGAAGTGTTTAGCATGAATAATGCAACCAAAATCAAAACAGTTGCGGTTGTTTTGCTCCTTCTTTTGTGTTGATTAAGTTGAAAGAATGGATTTTATGTCTACAAATACCAGTGCGTGGGTGTCAGTCCCTGGTAATTGTTGCTCAATTCCATTATAAAAACAGTTAGTGCACCAACACAAGCAGCTGATGCATGTAATTTTTTAGCAAACTTTTTTTTAAATAGCAAAGTATCGATTAAATTTGATGAAAAAAATACTAAACGCTGAAATCCCTATGAAACCCTTTTCATCCAGTTATTTCTTTATAAGAAATTTAGTACATTTTTAAGCTTCTGTGCTTTACTGAAAGGCATTTCTGGATAGTTGTTTAGCAATTGTAGGCATTTTGGCCATTTTCATATTGTTTTTTGAATAAAGAAGTACTAATTAATTTTTTTCAAAAACTAAACGTAATAGCCTTATGCGGACTTTATTTATCTTTCATTGAAAAAAAGAAACGTCGAAATCGGATCTTAATTGTAATGTGAAAATCAATTTGTTCATAGGCACTGTCTTTGCCCCAGAGTGGAGGCGTACGGTGAAAACTGTGAAAGGCGACAGGTTAGACTTTTTGGCAGCGTGTCGGCGATGCGCTTGTCCAGTGTGAACCAAAGAATTGCTCAACACGATGCATGAGCCTTTACTATGCGTATATTTCTAGTTTTACATGCGCGACTAAAATGACCCTTTACCTTGCATTTGAAGCATACCGTATTTCTCACTGGACATTCTTTTCTTGGGTGCGTAGATTTTCCGGCGCAGTAGAAAAATCCATCGTTTCTGTTTTCGGGCTGTTTAGAGTTGGCATTTAGCGTCTTTCCTGAAGTCGTCTGCTCTTGCAGCTGTCGTAGCTTGCCGTTGAATCCACCCCTGCCATTTTCCTTGGTTGGCGTTTCTATTAATCGAGCAGACAGAACGATCTCCACCTCGATATTTGTCTGGAATAATTTGATTTTATTTATGTTGAATTTCAGATTGCTTTGCCGCCGTGATCGTCTCTTGTAGGGTTAACTTTTGTTTGATTTGTAGTCTTTAACTGAACTTTGCATCGAGCATGCCAACGAAAATACGATCACGCACGAGTTCATCTTTAAAAAGACCGAAAGCGCATTGTTCAGCTAAGGTGTGAACATCAGTGATAAACGAATCCACAGACTCGCCGGCGTCTTGCACTCGCGAGTTAAACTTGAAGCATTCGAACATTCGGATCCTACGCAGAATAAAATAGTCCTCGAACGCTTGGAGAGTTTCTTCGTATGTTTGAGGCACTGGTTCCGGAAATTGAACGAAAATATCTTCACTTTTCTCACCCATCACATAAATTAACATATAGATTTTATCGCGGTCTTCTTTATCACTGAAACCCAATACCGACATATATCGAGAAAAACGTTTTTTCCAAGCCGGCCAACGTCGCTCGATTCCTGAAGTCGAGTTCGTTCGATGGCGATACGTTTGCCATTTGAGGTATACCAAGGATGACCCGGTCATTTGCACAATTTCCCTCGATATCTCCATTATTAACATCACCGTTCTGCAACATTGTTCCGAAGTTACTTGAGCGGTAATCGGTTCTTTAGCGCTTGTATGACGCGCGCGTCCCCTCTCTCAATTGACGAGCCTTCACCATTTTATAGTTTTTTTTCACTATTCCACTGGTTTTTCCCTTCGAAAATTTGGAACTTTCGTTTCCTTCATTGTTTTTTTTCACAACTTTTCCACTTTGTGTCCAATTTTCAATTACAGTGAGTTGAATAATTAATTAATGTAAAAAATCAATTATTTACATAATTTATTATTGCTAATAATATTCAATTTGAATAATGCTAGTAAGATTTGTTTATTTTTGAAATTTTCAAATAATAGCCTACTTTTCACTTGGATTGGGTTTATAATTAATTCAATTTAGCAAAACTAATTATTTAAACAAATGATTATTGTTTATAACTATCTTCTTCTTTATTAATGCTAGATGCGAGATAGTTGCGGTTTCTTTTGAAATTTTTTACTTTTTACCCACTTTTCACTCAGTGAGGTAATAATTAATGCAAGTTAACAAACACACTTATTTAAACAATTGATTATTGTTTATAACTATCTTCTCTTAGAGTAATGTTAGAAAGTTGTTTTTTCTGAAATCTTAAGTTTTGCCTTGACTTTTTAGTTATGAACCAATAATAAATGGACCTCAACCAGAATCATTTTTTAAATAGTATTGTATTTTTTAAGTGAATTATTTTTGCTCTTTTTCCAATATACACAAAAATTAATTTACACAAAAAATAGAATAATTAGGAGTAGGTGGGAGAACTAGGTCTGTAAATGACTTGTAAAAGTTTTCTTTTGAATTACAAGAAGAAGTTTATTGTAAAGCGCAAAAGACAAATTTTGAATTGCACATACATATTTTAATATAAGCCCCCTCCCCTCCTTCCCTGGAGAAGGCACGTCTCGTAGATGATAATATAAATATATATATATATATTAAAAGGACATCAAACAAATAATTAATTGATTATAACATTTCACGGACAAGGTACACTTACTGAAGTCAGGAAATTCCTTCCGGTACTCTGTTACCACTTGTAATAAATAATGTTTCTGACTTTCGTCTCTAGTAAGAAGAGAATTAAAGTCAGATATCAATTTTACAAAGATCTCTTATTTTAGAAAAATATATACCCAAAAAAGAAAGAGATTGTTAAAAATATGATTCTCTCTAATGTATCTTTATTATTTGTTCATAACTAAAACGCCAAAGCAAAGTTAAACATTTCAGAAAAAACCGCAACTGTCTAGCACTTATCTAAGAGAAGATAGTTATAAACAATAATAAATTGTTTAAACAACTATTTTTGTAAACTTGCATGAATTATTACCCCAATAAGTGACAAGAGGACAAAAAGTTCAAAATTTCAGAACAAAACCGCAACTATCTGACATTAATATATATGGAGATAGTTATAAACAATAAAGCTTGTTAAAACAATTATTTTTGCTAAATTTAGTTGATGATTAAGTCCCTCCAAGTGAAAAATAGGCAAATAGTTACAAATTATGCAAAAAAACCGCAACTTTCTACCATTGAGCAAAGAGAATGTTATTAACAATAATAATAAATTGCTTAAACAATTACTTTCTGTTGATTTGAATTAATTATTACGTCACTATAATTGAAAAGTGGTCAACAAGTTAAAAATTTCAGAAAAAGCCGCAACTATCTAGTATCAATATAGAAGAAGATAGCTATAAACAATGATAAATTGTCTATACAATTATTTTCTGTCAACTTGAATTAATTATTACGTCACTGTAATTGAAAAGTGGACAAAAAGTTAAAAATTTCAGAAAAAACCGCAAATATCTAGTATCTAGTATTAATATAGAAGAAGATAGCTATAAACAATAATAAATTGTTTAAACAATTATTTTTGCTGAATTGAATTAAATATTAACTCACTCCAAAAGTAAAAAGTGAACAAAAAGTTGAAAATTTAAGAAAAAACCGCAATTTTTATAGCATTATTGCCAACGGCCATACCACGCTGAAAACCCCAGTTCTCGTCAGATCACTGAAGTTAAGCAGCGTTGGACGCGGTTAGTACTTGGATGGGTGACCATTCAAGAATACTGACATGAGTGCTGTTGGCACATCGTGAGTGTGGTGAGCTCACACTTGTAGTTATTTATAACTACAAGAAAAACCTAGAAACACTACCCGAATCGGGTAGTGTCACGCCTACCCTGAAAGGGAAATGGTTTAATGGTATATATATATATATATATATATTCAAAGATAACATTATTAACATAATAATAAAGTGTTTAAACAATTGTGTTTGTTAACATTAATTAATTATTAGCTCACTCTTATTGCAAATTGGACAAAAAGTGGAAATTTTCTTGCAAAACTGCGACTTTCTATCTTTATTCTAAGAGAAAATTGCTAAAAACAATAATAAATTGTTTAAACAATTTATTTAAACATCCAGTAATCTGCACAGCAGATCAGAATGTATACAAATGTTTACTTTTGATTCGTTCCGAAGCTCACTAGGTTTTTTTTTTATTAAAAAAACATGACTGCAACAAAATCGTGCAATTTCCAACCAAATAATGAATTCAATCTACAAAGATATAGATCAAAGGATTTTGCTACAACAACCCAAAACTGAGTGGCAATGCACCGACATTTCCAACGAAACAAATAAATCTTACACTACAATGCTCATCCGTTCAGAAAAGAAAGGTCCACTCGACTGCTAGGGCCAACCGGAATACGGAAGTCGTCACAAAATTTGAACATATGCATGAAAACGCATGCGTAAGGATTAACTTCAACTCAAAGTTGTTGTTTGCTGTCAACCGTGAACCGGTCAAACAAATTTTCTCTTACTCATACAAAATGTATAGAGTTGCATACTTTTTCGCTCTATAACGATACTTCCTTTTATTATAGATGTCCTATAGAGCTAAAAGATATTTAGACCTAATATTTATTGATGCTTCTAATTGCAATATTCTAATCAAGTATGCGATATTCAAGTTAGTAGGATTGTTGATTAAATTAGATAGGCCAATAAGGAGTTAAGATTTACGAAAATAGATAATCAATGTTAATTTGAATAGAAAAATATGAGATTTATCTTAAAGTGATTATTGCAAATAGTTGAAATAAAGTTAGCAAATTTTAATAATAATAACAGTCGACTGATAAACTAAATCTATAATAGATTTTAATAGCTCTTAAAAGGAAAACAGCGTCCCTCACAGCTAGTAATTAAAAGTTAGCAATAGATAGAAGAAATTTTACCTTTAAATTTGAGATTTGTGTTTATTTTCATAAGTAGAATAAGGCTGTTTAAACATTTTTTTAAAATTATAATTATTCATTTATCAAAATATCATTGACCAATTACAGGATAACTTACCTTAAGAATTAAGTAAGAATAGTGTAAATAATAATCGCAGGTAAATTAGCTTAGAAATAATTAGGTAAAGAAAAAAGATATTAAATTTAATTGTATTGCTTTAAGCAAAAACTTGGAAAATTATCCTTTTAAGTGCACATGAAGCATAGATGAAGATAATTATATACAGCGCCGTTCCTACCCTTGCGCCGCGCCGCCCGGGCGCAGAACTGCCCTGCCGCCCTTGTCTTTCCACCTTGGAGATTCAATTATTTATAAATAAACATTAAAAGTAAATAATGTAAGTCATAGTTTTGTTATAAACTTTTATTGCACAGACGTTTCAATGTTTATAAATATTTTTATAAAAAGCTTGCTCGTCTAGCTTTTATTTCTGCAAACTTTTCTATTAAGTAATTTGCTTGCAGTATTATAACTAATGCATGCTCAATCGACATAATCGCTAAATTTGAAAGTCGATTTTCCGTCATTGATGATCTTAAATAAGTTTTGATCAATTTTAACTTTGAAAATGATCTTCCTGTGGTAGCAACGGACACTGGTCACATCATGTCGCGTAATGCTAAAAGTTCATCATTTAATTCAATAGCATCTACATCAGAAGATTTCGTGGTTTGGCCCGTAAGAGCTAACTCGAAGTTCTTGCACTTTTTCAAAAGCTCCAGTTTGTCTATTTCTTTGAGATTTTTACTGTTGAAAAGAAATCCAAAAGTGTCTTTGAAATGTCGAAGAAATTCAAATCTTTCTGCTAGGGCAGAAATAACTACATCCAATAATGTGAAATAAAATTCAACTTTATAACGAAGCTCAGGATCTTGTGCCGGTCCGTCAACGTGCTCATAGTGTGCTTGCCTAGTTTTTCTTCTCTGGGGAACTTCGCTGGCAGGTAGAAAGTTCACCTCTGCTTCAACTTCTCTTGCGAGTTTGGCTGCTTCTGTTACATATTCCTTAAAAACTTCATCAGTTCGCTTTTCGATGAGAAACTTTTTAAGATCAGAAATTAAACTTATAGAAGATGGAAGATCTAAATGAGAGCTTTATAAAACTTTACTGACTATATTAATTTTTGTTAAGATTTCGTACCAAATTACAATCGAGCAAAGAAACTTGATTTCTTTAAATTTGTTGCAAAACATAGAGCCTCGTGACTAGTTTTAACATCTTTAGTTTCGTATAATTCTAGCAAGCTGTCATGAAATGATTGCCAATAATTGATACAAAGATGCGATAAGAACAAACATTATTTTCGTAATTACCTTTTTTTTATTTTAACCGTAGAAGCTTCACACAAAACTTTAACTGATGAAGAACAAGTGTAAACTAAAATGCAAACGGTTCGGATTTGGATATTCTCTGATGAGTAATATGCAATACTCTGACTATTGTGTATGCATGGCTGCAGTCACCCAGTCATAGTTTCAATACGCATAGAAATCTGCGAGCAGCGTGTCTTCGTGGCCTAGAAGAATATACAAGGTGTCCCAGACTCAAGTGTCCGGACTTATATGACTGTATAAAAATAAAAAATAAATAAATCTAAAATTCCTTTTCCAAACATCAGTTGAAGTTTTAGTTTTTGAGTTATAAAGTAATTAAGCTGGATCAATCAGGATCGTCGTATAAACAGTCGCGTATGCGTGAGCGGCAGTCTAACGTAGTATATTGACCGCTGTTATCCCATCGCTAACCCCACCTCGGCGCTCGCTTCAATAATACTTCGTTGGACTCCCGCTCACGTACGCCCGTCTGTTTATACCGCGTTCCTGATTTGTCCAGCCTAAATATTTTATAACTCAAAAACTAAAACTTCAACTGATTTTTGGAAACGGAATTTTCGATTTATTCTATTTTTATTTTTATACAGCTACATAAGTCCGGACACTTGAGTCTGGGACACCCTGTATAATGTAATATAACTTTTTAATAATATGTGATATAATATCCTCCTTAGTGCTGGTAAGGAAGTTTGAATCTTTTTTGTAACTTACCATCAAAATTTGGTGTGTGATGGCTAACGCAGAGTTTTAAATAATAAATTAATAAATAATAATAAATTTAAAAATGAGATATTTTTTAAATATTTCTAAAACTTTTCTAAAGAATTTTGGCACGTTTGTTTAAAAAAAATGTTCTTTTATAAGAATGTTGGGCAGAAGCTCTAACCTCAGAATTCAATTGCCTCATTTTACTCTATAAACACTAGCAATATATATTTTTTAAATACCAGGTGGTACTCTTTTTGTACTAGAAGTGTGTATGTGGAGGGAAAAACAGTTTACTTAAATAATTTTTGCGTAATATCAATTTTTCTAATATTCACCTTATCTTGAGGTTATCATTCATATGCATATGAAAGTCAAAATCTGACATATATGTACCATCTTCGAGCTATACAATTTCATTATCTTTTAATTCTCAATTCAAGGGTCTACACAAGTATGTTAGTAATGTTAAATATTCATTTTAAACTGACACGTACAATTATTGCGATAAAAGTTGTTTTTATCCACTTTCGGCTGATGGACTCAAGCTCTAATCTCTTTTTTTCTATGCAATCAACCGATTGGAAAAGATCGTCTATTGTATTAGTTTAAAAATACAAGCTACTACAAATAAATATTTTACAAAAGCTTAAACAGGAAAACATGATCTTTTTTCGTATATATTTTCATCGACATCAACCGGACAAAGGTTATTTTCGTTTATGTGTAGTTCAATTCCCATAGTGTAGTCGAAGTTTGATAAATATTGATATTGACATTGTTGACATTACATTGCGATTCTTGTTTACAAATTTATATTCTCGTGTTATTCCATTTGAGTATTGTCTCTTTTCGTCTTTTCCCATTCTTAAATTTCAGAAATTTGATTATATTCGGGAAAAATATATTCTCCGGATTGTTAAAATGCTTCGTAAGAAGCGGGATTTTGATACAAGCGAGTTTGTTATAAGGGGGAAATTGTACCCCATACTCTTATGGACAAGTTCAAGGGACCGGACCAATTGTTCGTTATATGCGGGATTTCGTTATAAGCGTGAACGTTACATCGAGGTTCTACTGTACTTGAATGAAATACTTTTTTAGATACCAAGCGGTTCTCCTTTTTTGAATAAAAGTGTGAATGGAGGGGAAGAACTGTTTAATATTATAATTTTTGCGTTGAATGCATTTTTCGAATGGTAACCTCAAGTAACGTGAACAATAGAGAATTTGATGTGACGCAAAAATTATTTAAGTAACCTGTTTTTCCCTCCACACACATACTTCTAGTAAAAAAAGAGTACCACTTGGTATATAAAAGATATGTATTGCTAGTATTAATGCAGTAAAATGAGACAATTGAATTTTGAGGTTAGAGCTTCTGTTCAACAGCCATATAAAAGAACATTTAAAAAAAATAAACGTTCACAAATTCTTTAGAAAGGTTTTAGAAATATTTTACATATATGTACTTTTCCAATTTATTATCATTTATTAGTTTATTATTTTAAACTCTGAGTTAGCCATCATACACTAAATTTTGATTGTAAGTTACGAAAAAGTTTGAAACTTCCTTACCAGCACAAAGGAGGATATTATATTATATATTATTAAAAAAATTATTATTATATATATTTTTTTGATTTGTTCTCGGGTGAACCCGGTTTTTTTCATCATAGCCACGGACTAAGTCAAGTGTCTAATGAGATGAGGATGTTATTAGTTGATTTAATACGATGGTTGAAATCATTTGCGATGATGTTGCAGGTACAAAATTAGGAGCATGGTTGCAGTTTGTAGTTCATCTTTTACCGCTGTTATGCTTACACAGCGGTCGCGTGTGTTGGAGGTGACAACAGTCGCCTCTGGATGCTTTCTTAGAGCTACCATGTATCACTCCATAGGTTTTTAGTCGCTTGCTTCCTGATGGTCTAGAAAGTTTCTTATAATGAGACAGGTGTTTGACAAAACCGCCTTCTGAGCTGCTGCCATTACCCTACTGACTCCCAAATGCCCAAGATGTTCAGTGCATCTTGCGTGCACATTGCCTGTAGCCGAAATCACAATAGGATGAATAGATGCATGTTTCAGATTCTTCCATTTTGTATTTACTTTATGCCTTAGCTCGCTATACTTGTGTATTTTGGTTGTATAGGTTACCTGCAAATTTCGGTTAAGTGGACAAGCAATGTCGATGATGTAGACTCTTCCACCTTTTTTTCTCGCATCACGATGTCGGGTCGATTGGGTTTGACGTAATGATCCTTTCCTTTTTAATGATCCTATTATTATTTATTACTATTGTATTATATTGTATTATATTATAATATTATATATTCCTCTAAGCCACGAAGACACGCTACTCGCATATTTCTATGCTTATTGAAACTAGCAGCCAGGCATACACAATAGCCAGAATGTTTTCCGGAAAAAGCTCTCTGTGCCATCCGGTATATTTGCCTTTAGATTATGTGGTATAAATATTACATTAAACAATTCATCCTTATAGAAGTATTTTGTATGTGGCAAAACCCCGAGACATTTTAAGCACCTTAAAGGCTTGTATCGCTGCTAATGGTGGACATTTCCAGATACCCTTGTAATATGTTATTTCTGTTTATATGTAAAGTTTCTTAGTAAATTGTTTCAGAAGCCACTACTGTTTTAAGTTCTTGTTCGTACAATCATGTATGCGGGAACTTTAGACGCACCCTGTACACATTGTACTAAAATGATTTGCTCTAAATCACTTTTTTTGCATAGTAATTGAAAGGTGATTTAAATTTTACTATCCATCACTGCTAATTGAAGCAAAAAAATATAATAATTTTTTTAAACAAAGCTTTTAATAATAATGTAATTATAATGTGATTCAAAATTGAAGCGTGGGGCGCAAATATTAAAATGCCTTTTTCCTATCAATGTAATGCTCAATAATCACACCCACGCTTTCACTTTTAGTCACATTATTATTGCATTACTATTACACTTTAATAAAAGCTTGTTTAAGAAAAATGATATATCTTGTGTTCTGCTTTTCAGCCTTTCCGCAAATGTGCAATCGCCTAGGGAGACACCACTCCTTACTATACCTTCGTGATACCCATATTGTTCGGGTTTTCTGCCAATATGGTAATGCAGGGAGGCATGAGCAGGGGTGGGACCAAATCCAGGAATCACGGGGGAAGGGGGGCATCAACGCCTAACACAAAGCATACAAGTTTACAAGTCAATTAGATATGTTGAGGTGTGTTAAATCACAATATAACAATCATTGAGCGGGTTGGTCGGGGGGGGGCGCCCCCCCCCGTCGACTTAAAGGCAGAATATTTTATTGTCATCAGAAATACGTATATATGAGTAGTATACCTATGACAGTTCTGTGACACTTTGGTCGGTAAAACAGTGACCGGTAATTTACCGACAGGCGCTAATGGTTAGCTTCCGTGCTAAATTACCGACAGTCGTTTCCATATCCATAATCGATAGTGGTGTTCTCTACCATACCGGCAGAGTGAGACACAGGCAATGGAGCCACAGCAGTCGGTAAAACATCGACGCGCAAAGTTTCACTTTACCTACAGTCGTTTCCGAACAGACGGTCGATAAATGTGATCTCTGTTTTACCGCGAGAGTGTGACACCGAAGTTCAGACACATGCCACGGCGTCTCGTCGTGGAGTCTCCGGCTCATATTCAGAGGCGCGCAGACGTGAGATTCCCCGCGCTCCCTATCCCGCTAGGACATAGTGGGGACTTCTCTTTAAAAGCCCACATGCAGAGACGTGAATTTCAATTCGCGTTGTGGTGAAATGTGAATCAGTGTGAAGTGGCTATTGAATTAAAGTGTCTCAAGAAAAGAGTGTTTCAAAAAATTGCAATGGTTCAGAAGAAGAGTGGTTCTGTGAAAAATGTGAGTTGTTATTCGTGCAGTGATTCATGCAGTGAAAAGTGTTCTTCATGGTGCTTTATGCTATTAATTAAATTTTATTGCGTGTGTTCTTAGATTATAAAGAGATCTGGAGAGTCTGGTGAGGCTCATCGTCGTCGTCATCGTCGGCACCATCCAACTCACGTTCCCGCTCACCATCACTGCTGCCACAGACACCGCTACCGCTACCACAGACACCATCGCAGGCATTACCACCATCATCATCATTCTCATAACTAATACCATCATTGCCATCGACTTCAACAACTTTACTACAACAAACTCCAGTGAAACTCAAAACACCACCAACATCAATAGATCATACATATCAGAGTGTACCGCTGAAAGATGCTGGTAAACAGAAACCGTGTAAACGTGCTGCCGCTCCACTTCCGTCAGCATCATCACTGCACGCAGCTATCGTGAACGATGATCTTCGTCTATCAGATGTGAGCAGTGATGATGAAGAAAGAAGTGCGAGTAAAAAGCGAAGCATAGAAATAATGAATCCTACTCATCGCAAGAGAACGCAGCCAGTTATAATAAGCGGATGTAAACCTGAAGGTGCGTCAAATAAAAATAAGTAGATATATCGACGACTTCATTCAATGTGAGTCTATGTGCAGACCGCGCCGTGTATGCGACTATTCCCTATGCTTATACACAGCGCATAGTCTCATACTGGGCTTTGTCAGCAGATAGACTCATATTGAATGGACGCGATCGAGAGAAAAAAAAACGCTTTTTATTTGTCAAGTTAAATTGTAACAAGAAATTCAAATATTGCTTACTTCTTCAAATTCAGATTCTTTTTTATAGTCATATTTTATTTTCTAGCTATCATTCAAAAAAGAATAGGCGGGATATTTAGATAATATACCGACGAAGCATGGCAACTGAATAAAGAAATAATTTTTTACCACATGGATAAGCATATGTTTATGTGATTTATTGAAGATGGGGGAAAAAAATGGTTACAAACAGAATCTGAATTTTTAAATAAGTGAAATGATAGAGAGGAGACCTAAAATGTTTTATTAGCAATTAAGGTTCATTCTATAATTTCATATTACAAATCAGTCAATGAGAGTTCATTCCAATAATTGTGTTACTGTCTTTGATTGTGGTAGTGAAGGGTGATCCATCTGCATCATTAAAATCACAAGTAACTCCAGATACATCGCTCGTAAAAAGGCATGATATTAGACCTCAGTACTGTTGCTGTAAATCATACCATCAAAATGATCCTCGTTTCCACTTGAAAACAATAGATCTTCCTTTACCTCGATTTAAGACTAGAAGACAAGAAATAGAAGAGATTTTACAGGTTAAACTCTATGTGATATATATATATATAAAACTATATATTTGTCTATATATATATATATATAGCCTAGTATATAGTTTTTTTAAATCTATCAATCATAGATGTCAGCAGATGCAGCTTACGACCCTTTGCGTCCTGGTTATTTGGAACAATCACTACCCTCATTACCATCCTCAGCTAAGACATCAACTTCTGAGAAAAAGGTGGAGTCTAAAAACGATTGAATATTTAAAAAATATTCGAAATTTGTGAAAGAAAAATTAATAATAATTTTTTTAAATGACATGCATGTAAGATTTGATACCTAATATAAGAGTATTAAATAAAAATGTTCAATCTTTCACTATAATGGTTCAGGGTGTCTACCCTACCTGGAAAACCTGGAAAACCTGGAATTGTCAGGGAATTTTGATATACCTGGAAAAACCTGGAAATGTCAGGGAATTTCTTTTAAAGTCAGGGAATTTTTTCGAGAACGTGCTTAATTTTTGTAAATTGCAATATTAGATCGAATAACAATGATTCTTCATTTGTAAAAGTAGCTTTATATTACGGGTATTGAACTATTTTGTTGAAAATTCGTTTTTTTGTTTTGTTCAAAATCAATTTTTTAAGTGAAATTTCAAGTATTCTGTTTTTGGTTGAAAATTGATCGGTTTTAGTTGAAAATTCAAGTATCTCGTTGAAAATTCATGTGTTTTGTTGAAAAATCGTTCTTTTTGGTTGAATTCCATTGTTTTTGTTTAAAAATTTCAATCTTTTTTGATTGAAATATCAACTATTACATTTTTCGTTCCGAACTCATCTTTTTGAATGAAGATTTAATTACTTGGTTGAGAGTTTATCTTTTGTTAAAAAGTAATTTTTTGTTGTTGTTAAAGATTCATCATTTTAAGAGAAAATTCATCTCCTCGGTTGAAAAATGAGCAATTTTGTTGAAAATTCGTTTTTTCTTTGGCTGAAAATTATTTTTTTTACTGAAAATTGATCTATTCCAGTTGCAACTTCAACCATTTTGTTGAAAATTTGTTTGTTGAATTTTTTTTTATTTGCATTGCAAGTATTCAATATTTTGTTGAAAAATGATCTTTTTCATTTGAAAATTTTGACTTCTTTGGTAGAAATTAATCTTCTGGGTTGAAAATTAATCTTTTTGTTGGACATTTAATGATTCATGTTTTTGGTTTCAAATTCAACTATTCCAGTTAAAGATTCATCATTTTAGTTGAAAATTCATTACTTTCTTTGAAAATTTAACTATTTTTTAAAAATTAGTTTAGTTTTTGTTGCAAATCATTTTTTTTCGCTGGTACATTCAATTGGTTGAGAATTCATATTTCTTGTTAAAAAATCAACTATCCCAGTTAGAGATTGATCATTTCAGTTGAAAATGCATCTTTTTTTCAATTCAACTATTACATTTTTGGTTGAAACTTGATCTTTTTTAGTTCAAAATTCATTTATTTGTTTGAGAATGTGTCCTTTTGAAGTTCATAATTCAATTATTTCTTTGAAAATTGATGTATTTTGTTGAAAAATCGTCTTTGTGGTAGAAAATTCATCTTTTTGATTGAAAATTCAAGTATTTCAGTTAAATATTCATCATTCAAGTTGAAAATTCATCTGTTTGATTCAAAATAAGACTACTTGGTTGAAAGTTTAATCAAATTTGTTTTTAAAATAAATCTGTTTTTTTTTTGGTGTGAAATATTAATTTTTTAACTGAAAATTTAATTATTCCACTTTTGGTTGAAAACAGATCATTTTTAGTTTAAAATTCAGCTAATTGTTTGAAAATTGATCTTTTTGAGTTAAAAAAATCAACTGTTTGATTGATAATTAATGTATTTTTTGAAAAACATTCATGGACTTTAGAGACAAATTCAAGAAATTATTATATTTTTAGTATCATTTAATTATTTAATTAATCGATCGTGCTAAAATATTTAAGAATGTCTTGTAATATTAATTATTCCGAGTCGAATTTTTAAAATTAGGCACTGTGTATGTCAGCTCTGAACGAGCTAGAAAAGGGGTTGGAGTTATGGAAAATTTCATAACCATAGACAGTGCGTTTAAAATATGCGGAATATTTGAATTTAAATTAAATGAAATGCTATGAAAAATTGTACCTGGAAAAAACTTAAGATACCTGGAAAAAACCTGGAATTGTCAGGGAATTTTTTTCCGGGATTTGGGTAGACACCCTGTGGTTGTATTATTCATTATGTTTACGTTGTATTTGTTTTGCAAAACGTGCACAATACTTTCAGGTATAAAAAACTATGAATTGATCCTCCGATTCAACAACAATTCTTGAACCAAATCTTTTATAAACTTTTTGAATCTGCGAAACGGCATACATTCTTTCTTTAGTAAGTACCCACAGATAAATTATTGATTGGAGTCTATTCTCTTCAAGTTGGACCTTCTACAAAATTAGTTTCTGAAATGTGTCCTTAGTTATATGGTGAAATGAAATCACCAGAAACTCTCTTTTTTCTTATATTAACCTTATTCTATTTATTGATAATACACACGCAGTAGATAGGTTTAAAATATAACATTTAAGTATGTAGAAATATGACATTTATTTATAGACAAATATTGTCACAAATACATTTTTCTCAGGAAGATATTTTAGTGCTCATATTCAAATTCAAAATGATTGTAAGGTCCTCCAAGGTAGTGAAAGTACAGTTTCTTTTTCTTAACTGCTTCCTCCATCTTTTCAAATTTATCCTCCCCTTGTGTGTTCTCGGATGCTTCTTCAAAGACTTTCATGATTCTACCAGGCAAGAATACAGAAAACTGATTGTCCAATTCAACCACAATCCTATTACCATACTTTGTTCGTACTTTTCGAATCTTGAACATAGCATACTTCTTCTTCACAGTCAGTTCCGAAAGTTTTTTTGTAGGTAGGACCCCATCCATTTGACCAACTGCGTTAATCTTTTTAAGATCCATCTTCTCTAAAGGCTTATTTAACTTTTTTCACAAGACGTTTGCACTGCACTTTGTTGAATGAAACCACTGTAACCTGTCGCTGCTCTTATAGTCCATTATCCCACTCTTTAAACATTACCCCACTCGTTGCACATGCGCACAAATCTTCTGGATGCTTTAAGAAAATTAAACTGTTGAGTTATAGTATTGGCACTCAGTATAAGTAATGACTGTAAAATTTAATTGTTAATAACATTATTATTCATTATGTAGCAACATTTATTAATAATAATCATAAAAGTAATAGTTAGAAATTTGAAAAAGTTGTGTATTTAACATGACTAATGGTTAACTAGTGGATAGGTTTAAAAGTAATGAACACTTTTATTACCGTTAGTTATTTTTTTTATTCATTCAAGAAAAAAGGCCTAACCTATTTTTACAAAGTAAAATCTTAACCTAATTTGTTAAAAGAAACATTATGAAAACAGGAATTCGCACTTATTATAAAAGTCTTTGAGCGTTGTATTTTTCAAACAAGTGTCTGTAGTATCTACACCTTTAGTCATATCATCAGCATCATCGTCGCCAGCACTGCTTCCAGCATAAATCCTGATGGTTGGCTGATCCTGAGGAGTCAAGAACCAGGTCTTGAGCGTCAGGACATTTCGGACAGCGCAGTTGTGATTCCAGAACTGGGTATGATGATTACACGTGACGGAAACTACATTGTGTAATTTCCTTAGCGAAGGACAGCCCAAATCTTCCAAATTGCGTACATTCAGCCCAAACTCGTCAAACCATTTCTTCTTTTCAAGTCCTTTGACGTAAATAGCACAAGCACCAAGTAGTATATCTTGAAGTATAGGTCTTACTTCCTCGTAGGGTATGTCACCAGAAGTCCACCCGATACCGTGATAATTGCGCGTCAGCCACAAATTTTCGCTCTTGTATCGAGCAGGCAGAGAGTTCCAATAGCAGGGAGGTTCAAAGAGGTAGACTAGAGGTTGAGCCTCTTCCTGGAGGGGAACTATAGCCAATTCCTTGAAGATGAACTGGTTGTTGGGCTTCTTGAAGCCTTGCACGTCTACAATGAACTCCATTTCGACGAAAACTGAATTCTCTTACTAAAATCATCTACTTTATACCTTTTCTCCCCACAACCACTAACATTACCCCCACCACTATCATCTTAAATCAACTTCTTCACACTACCACTCAGTGGCTGGTACTGAATCATACGGTCATGTATAATTAGACAGTAGGCTGCAGTTTCAGCGGCAAAATTGTCTGCTGATTCAAATTCCAAACGAACGTCCACTGAGGTCTGTTTGAGAAACTCATTTTGTTTTGAGCAATCAATGACACTGAGAGGAGCGTATTCTTTGAAATCACTTTTCTTCAACATTGGTTCAGGCTCTTTACCATAGTAGGCTGCCTGAAAGTTTGCATACATCTCATACAGTAGTGCAAACTGATTATGGCCAAAGTCCAGATTTAAATTACCATACGGATAGTACTGTGAATTGAGGAATTACTTGACATTGGTTATATTGCAGTGATCGAAGCGATTAGCATATCTGGCTAGCCTATCCTTTCTACCTGTCTGGAAACCCAGTATAACGTAACGTGGTTATTCCAACTGAGTTGATGTTTTCACAGTCCATATATATCTTGAGGTGGTGGGAAGCATGGGGTATTTATACAATTCCCATGAGCGAAAACTCATAGTTGTGAGAAAATCTTTTCCAATAACGTTCAGCAAATTTATCTTTTGCTCATCCGAAGCTATTACATATGGTATCATCCACTCTACTTTATGAATTGAGATCTTGAATTGCTCTTCGTTTCCTGGCGCTTGTCGTGCTTGAACAACAGCATTTAAGTCACTGCGTGATCTTGTCAAGATAAGTTCGTGCTTTGCATTAACAACGATCTTTCGATAGTCTTCAGCAAATCCTAGGATCATACTGAGTGGTATAGTGACATCAAAGTATCCCTCATCATTGGAAAGACGTTTTGTTCCTTCCGGCATGTCGAGCCATCCGGCATTCTCTATAAAATAACTTTGTCCAGGAGCAAGTGGGATGTAGCCCTTTATGGTGCTAGTGAGACCGACGTTCTTGCAGCGATCAATCTCAATACCATTGAGTTTATAGCGAACTTCATCAAACAGATAGCAGATGGCATTGCTCACTAGTGCTGTACTAGCAACAGCTGTAACTCCATCAGGCCTTGTTAGTCGTCCATACACATGCAGTGAACTCTTGCTGGGTAGTACACACAAATCTTGATGCTGGACAGCAATTCGAATTTCATCACTGTTGTTGAATGATGATGATGCATAAGGCTGATGTGCATGAATCTCATAGTGAGCTATAGACTCATCAAATCTCACTGGTGCTTGAATGTTTAGTATTTCTTCCATTGTTATTGCAACAAAAGGAGATGATCAATATCTTGAATGGACGTTTCAGTTTCTTTTTCCACGTGGTTTGATCTTCAGACCAAGCTGTTCCAGAAAGAGCACGTTCTGAGGTGTTAGCTCCTTGCGTGTTGCTTGAGAACTGGTTTGCATTCGACATGTTGACGCTCTTATATAGACTCCTTTGGGATTTACACTATACCCATTATGATGATGATTTGACATGCAGTCGTATTGTTATCACCTCTCCTCGGAAATTCACCAAGTCACCGTCCTGATCAACTATGCGGAGCTGAATTTGATGTATTGGCTTCACGGCGATTGGAAGGTAAATGACGTGTGACGGCACTTCAACGATCTTATATCCTGGTGGTACAACAGGAAAGAATTCATGAATCGCGTGTACTTTGCGATTATTTACGTAAGCTCCAGTAGTTATATTACACTCAATTCGCAGAGCATTCACTTTGAGAATAGCCACAGGTAGATCAGAAGTATGAGTCTTATTGGCTTCGAAAACACGTGAAGCGAATTCCAACAATCGTGCAATAGAATCGTGAGGTTGAAAGTTCACTTTGCGATCACACTTGATCTCGCTGCGCAATGTGTTATTATTTGGCTTGATGTTTATTGTAATTCCATCAATTGCTAGAGCTTTCTGGACATAACTCTCAATGTCTTCAATCTCATAGCTGCCAGTAGGTATGGTCACTAATCGATCACCAACATAGATTTTATTCTTTCCAGTGTCAGTGTTAGGAATCGCATTAAATGTGAGCATTTCAACGAGTCCAAGTACATAGTTCTTATGAGGAGAGAGTTCTATTGGTGGAAAATACTCTGAGTCTAGCACAGAAGAGTTTCCTGTTATCGTGAGAGTAAATGATTCTTCCATGATGGTGTTTTTCTCTGTACTGACTCTAGTCCGTTCATTACATGTTCTTATATAGACAGTATTTGTCTTTTATATGTAGTTGTCCAGATAGAAATTTTAAGCATAAGTATCCACATTCAACACTGTCATAGTCCTGATATCTGTCATGATTGTACTTTATCACGCTACCAACACCTAGGTAATCTACGAGATCCAAAGGTGGACGAAGATTACCGAAACTGTCAAAGTATAGGACTTGATCACCGATCTTTCTATAACTTACCCAGTGGGTACCAGGGCCGTGGCTATCATCAAGATTAACAATAGCTGACTCAATTTAGTGGGGTCCCTTTACTGGCAGTTGATTGCGCATAAATACTCCACGAAAATGTGGAATCTTTAGAGCTTTAGCATACTTGAACAGATCGGTATCAGTGAGTGCATGGTGAGGTAGCTTCACTGCAATTTTTTTGACCCTGGTCTTAGACAAAGTCCCTGTCCTTTTCGGTAGGATTTCATATGAAGACCTAATCCTTTTCTATAGGGTTTTAGGTGTAAACCTTTTCCTAGAGCAATAGCCTCCATTGCATTGTTATGACGTTGAGCTTCTGTCAGTTGTTGCTTGGCTGCGCTAGCATCATTTACCGCCTTAGCTACACCTGCTGCTCCACCAGTGAGAGCTCCAAGTGCACTAAGTCCAGAAAAAATTGGAATCAGTGGCAAAACACCACCGACTTTCGAAGGGATTGGTAGAACACGTGGAATTTGCACTTGATTTTTATCGCCTGCTCTTTTGACGACTTTCTGTGTCCCTCTGATTGCAGACTTGATGGCCACTTTTGCATCACTACTTCTTTTCATTGCTTTCTTAGCCGCATTAACAACCTTTCTGAATGCTGTCAGTTTATTTCTTGCAGCTGGTTTCTTTTTCACACTAGGTTTCCTCTTCTTTGAACTGGGTTTCTTCGTCAGCCCCATACCGAGTTTCGCTTTGGCATTCATGACGTTAGTTATTGCTAGTGCTGCCGCTTTCTCGCCAATTCCAGCGTCTTTAGCAAAAACGCGCTTCCAGGCTTTACTAGCTAGTACACGATCTGCAGCGTTTCTCACTTCAACGTTTTCACGATTTCGCGAGTATGCAATGTCGTGTTCTTTACACGCAGCGTCTAGAGGATTGATACCGGGATCACCTCTAGCAAGTCGTTCGGCTAGCTTAGTACCTGGACCACAGTATTGGTAGCCAGGCAAGTGCAACTCAAACGGCAAGTTGTTGATGACTTTGTTGACCAATCCTTTACCTCGATGATGACGGCGTGATACTTTGTTCACTTTATGGTGCACAATCATTCTTCACTGAATGGAGGTTAGCACGCAACTGACCTGGAAGCTATATAAGCGCTGTATTTATAGCTTTCACAGAAGTTGTTATCAAGATGCAACCTATTAAACTTCCAGTTTTTAATATTGATACCCTCGTCCAATCAAAAAAAAAGTATAGGGTGAAACGACATGGTAGCCTTCTACCAGACAGCATTCGCGCAGTGTTTTGTGGACCATCAAATTGCGGCAAGACAAATGCATTACTTGCCCTAATCTTACACCCAAACGGATTGAAATTTGAAAGTGTCTACGTCTACTCGAAATCCCTCAAACAACCAAAGTAAAAATTCTTGGAACGGGTGTTGAATGATGTAGATGGTGTTGAGTACTTTCCCTTCAGTGAGCATGAAGAAGTAATACCACCAAGTGAAGCTCAACCAAATTCGGTAATTGTATTTGATGATGTTGCCTGTGAGAAACAGGACAATATTCGAGCCTTTTTCTGTATGGGCAGACACGCTCATGTTGACAGTTTTTACTTATGTCAAACTTACGCTCGAATACCTAAACATCTGGTTCGAGATAACGACAATCTATTGATACTTTTGAAGCAGGATGAGAAGAATTTAAGACATGTGTATGACGATCATGTGAACACTGACATGAGTTATTTACAATTTAAAGACTTATGTGCAACATGTTGGAATACTGACAAGTATGGATTTGTTGTCATTGATAAGGATAGTGAGCTCAATAAGGGAAGATACAGAAAAGGTTTTGACTGTTTTATCTCTCTATAAATATATGTCATGCAGTAGAAATGATGTCATTGTAAATTGACACATCAACACGTCAACATGTCAAAGTTTCACAAAGAGAAGGAGGTGCTCCGTCAAATTGCTAAAGCTAGTGAGACGATTCGGCGTAAACATCGATTGCTCAAAATGGGTAAAGAAGCCACTGAAAAGATAATGAGTGAAACGTTCAAGCCAATCGTCATGCCATTGCAGAAACTGGTTGATATATCGAATCCATCAGTCAAGAAGGAAGTTCAACAAAATGAGCTTGTAAAGAAAAAAGATCAGGAGCATGAGCAGGAGGAAGGGGAGGATGAGTGGGAAGAGGACGACGATAATTCTTCCTTTATGACTGCTGATGCTGAAGGAGAGCAAGATACAACTGTGCGTCAAGAAGATGTAGTGCCTGAGCCTGCTGATAATTACGAGTATTTAACAAACAAATTTCTCAGGATGCTTTAACAAACAAATTTCTCAGGATGCTGCAACAAAATAGGAAGCAGTATTTGGATATGGTTTATGGTGTGCGTAAACTCAATGATGGCAGTCTTTTTATTAGTGACAAACCCATTAGTTTTGAGGCACAATATATCAATGTTGGTGGTAAACAGTATCTGAAAACTGTTGGTCTGCTTGAACTTTGTTTAAACAAAATCCAGAAGAATCCCACATAAGCACTGACGATCGAAACAATTATAAGGAAATTTTGATTGCTACAAATGCACACAAGAAGCGATACAGTTCCAGTGAATCCATTCGCACCTGCAACAATAATAAGTACAAGAACTTTATTTCAAAATTGTTCAACGTATCACGCAGACGATCATCCAAAGGTGGAGGTTCCCTGCCACAGTATATGGTAGCAAGAAAAAATGTTAGGACTGACTATGTCTACTGGGACCACCCTAACGAACTAGTTGATCGTCTTCGTCTACTCCTAGCGTCTCAGACAGCAGGCAACCCGAGTCACAACAATGTAATCATATCAATCATTGAGGAACTGCGGGAAGCTGAAATCATATATTAGGAGGGTACTCATAACGCTTTCGTTAGTATTACGATGAGTATCGACGTGTTTGGACGTCACCTGGATCGAACCGCTGCAGGAAGCCGTGGGCCGCCTGGTGTTGGATTCAAGATTACCTCTGACGGCCATTACGACGTAGATAGCAAGAGAGTTTGTAACGTTAGTGAGGCCAAAGAACAATACGACGCAGTCAATTTGGGACTTGTACAGCGTATTGTACAAAACGAGATACGTACTGTGTATCAAGTCACATCATCTATGCGAACAGAGATTGACAATAATAGTTTGATGATACGTTTACTTGAAGAATCAATCAACGAAAAACTTAAAAATCTGCAGATTGACACCCAACAAGATTTGTCAGTCCGTAACACTGAACTCATTACCCAGTTGAACGCTCGATTAAACGCTCTCGAGAATGGATAAGGAGAAATTGGCAGTAGTCACAGAACTGCATAAACCCGCTAGAAAGAATTATGCACGTCGTCGCGTGCAGACACGTGGTATAGACGAGACGTGGCAGGCAGATTTAGTTGAAATGCTACCCTATGCTCGTGAGAATAATGGCTACAAGTATTTACTCACCGTTATAGATATTTTCTCCAAGTACGCCTGGGCGGTTCCTGTTAAAAGCAAGAGTGGACCAGATGTCACTTCAGCAATGCAATCTATACTTGAGCAGCATCGTGTACCAAAAAACTTACACACCGATGAAGGTAAAGAATTTTATAATTCACATTTTAAAGAACTTATGCAACGATATGGTATCAATCTGTACTCAACACATAGTAATCTAAAGGCGTCAATCTGTGAAAGATTTAATCGCACGCTCAAGAACAAGATGTGGCCACAATTTAGCTTAAGAGGTAACAATAAGTGGATAGACATTTTGCCTACTCTCATCTTCAAGTACAATAATACGAAACATCGATCAATCGGTATGAAGCCAAAAGATGTCACTACCGAGGATGAAGCGGAGCTGATGCAACGCTTAAAAAAACTGCGAAATATACCGAGGAGAAGACCAAAGTTCAAAGTTGGT
>CAKNYM010037280.1:56568-74594 GCA_932195095.1 Andricus curvator | reverse complement strand
AAAAAAAAAAAATACCTGGAAATCATCCAGATTTTGTTTTGAAAATGTTGGAAATCTTATTAAATATTCTATTAAAATAAATTTTTTCACAAAAAAATTATTGTTAGTTTTTACAGGAATTTCTATACAAATTATTTATCCATTTGAAACCTTCCAAAATGCTTAAAAAGCTTATAAATTTTGTGTTCGACATCTTCAAAAATCTACGTTGTGTTTTAAATGTTTTGAAATCTTTTCACGTTTTAAATTATTTTGGAATCTTTTCAAAACTTTGAAATATATTTCAAACTTACTCGATTATTTTCCAAATTAATAATTGTTCAATTGTCATTCATCATTAAAAAAGTTTTTTTTAATCTTCTTAAATATTCTCTTAAAACTTTTTTTTTTTAATTAAATTTATTCAGAAAAAAGATCCTCTTCCTTCGCTCCGCTGGGATTCGAACGCCAGGTTAACTGATTTCCGGTCAGCTGCTCTAACCACTGAGCTAATAGAGAAATCAGAAGAAGAATCCTTTTTCTGAAATACGCAAACTGAAGAACATTTTTTTCAGGGATTCTAACGAAATTAAGGGAGATTTTCTGATATTTGCCAATTATTTCTGTAAATGAAATATAATTCACCTGAAAACTATACTAAGTATGGAAAATAACTAAAAAATAATGCATCCACGTTTAAAGTTTTAATTTAACACTGAAATATTAATGATTCAAGGCTTTCTATTTCAAATAATTCAATTTAAAATAGTTTAGTTTTTACATTCTCATTCTAATGAGAAGGTATTGGTTTTATGTAAAATTTGACATAGTCGGTTTTCATCAAATCTCCACGTTTTGAGACCCCCTGAGCCAGAAAAAACGGTTTTTACCAAGGTGTCTGTCTGTCTGTAGTCTGTCTGTCTGTCTGTCTGTCTGTCTGTAGCCACGATAACTTTCGAAAAAATGATCAGATTTGATTGAGCTTTGGCACACTTTTTTATGGCCGAAAAATAGAAAACGAGTTCGTTAACCAGCTATTTTGGATGAAAATTCAAAAAGTGAGCACATTTTGAAAATTTTTGAGACCACTTTTTTTTAAGATTTAAAAATTCTATGTATGGTTATTAGTAGTACGCAAAATGACGAACAAAATATTCTAATGACTTTTTGTGATAAAACAAAAATTACTGGAGTTATAGCATTTTCAAAATTCCAAAAAACAAACGAAAATGTACATTTTAGACCGAAAAACGCACGATATGAAAAAAAGTCAAGAGGAGAAAAACGTTGCTTTTTGAACGCCCTATAATATTTTTATAACAACTTTCTGAATTTTTTGAAAAATAAAAAATTCAAATTTTGATCGCACAAAAAAATAATCAAAAATTCCATTTTGCTGTGAAACTATGCAAGATACGAGAAAAGATCATTCGACCAAAATTGTGCACCCAAAAAAGATCTACAAATTTCTTATCATTCACTTTTTGATATGACGCGTAGTTTTTGTTTTATTCGTAAAAAACAGCATTGAAAATAGAAAAATCAAATGCACAGAACCGAGCGTGGAACGCAAGGTTCAAATGATTTTCAAATCAAATATCGAGCGCGAAGCGCGAGTGTCTGGATGAGAATGTGTTCCTTAAGGTCGATAGAACCTTGAGTAAATGAAGTTCCTTTTCAGTCTAAAATAAAAACAAATTTAACAATCACTTAATATGTAGAGGTTTTGATAATTTTATAATATTTGCAAACAAACTTTTTCTTTTCATCGAAGTCGAACACGAAGTTGAAAAATCTAGAGCAACCGAGCGTAAAGCGCGATGTAGATACGCCCGAGCGCGTAGCGCGAGGTGAATACATAATCGAGCGCGAAGCGCGAGATAAATATATGATCGAGCGCGAAGCGCGAGATCCAACAGTTGCGCGCCCTAGGCGCGCTCAAACTTGCGAGCGAAGCGCGCGATGAGAATGTGCCCGCGAAGCGGGCAGATTTTTTATATTTGATTTATAATTGCTCATTTTGAATGAAAAGTAAAATATTGCTGAATATGCAAAGAAATTTCCTTCTTGATTAAAAAATTTCAAATTAAATTGGTTAAAAATGGAATATTTTAGATTGAAACAATATTTGAATAGGATTTTGAATTATTATAATAGCAAATGTTCTTGGTAAAAGTGTAATATTTTTTTAAAATTGTAATTTCTTGTACAAGTTGGAACGTTGATGCAGATGCTAAAAGTATTGTTTGTAGAAATTTTAATTTTTCAGTTTAAATTTTTACATTTCTACAATAAACTATACCAGTAAATAAAACATATTTTCAAGTACAGTTTCTCAATGTTTCAACTTCTGTGAAATCTTGTATTTTTTTTGTAAAGATTTTTAATTTTTTACGATAATTTATGTAAAATTGAAAGTGTTTTAATGACGTAAAACACCAAAATTAAAGAAATATGAAATTCTGTAGTTTTCTGCAATACCTTGTAGACTTTTACGACAAAGAAAAAAAATAATAGTAAAAAGTTATACAAATTTTTGAATTGTAGAAACTTGTACTTTATTGTTAATTTTTGTACTTTTCTACTAGAAAATACAAGAAAAAATTAACTATTTATATTTGACTGTATTTTTTTGTTTTTGATACATTATTCACAACAAAGTACATGTTTTAACAAAAAATTACAGTTGTAGAAATGTTGTACTTTCTTGTAAAAGTGTTGTTCACTAGGGAAAGTATTGAATATTCTCGAACAGATTTTTTTTTCAATTCCAGATTTATTTATTATACCCTCTCCCGTTTTTTCCAAATTTTAACAATAAAAAACCATTAAAAATATCGCGATCTTTGGGGTGATAAATTAGTTGTGCGAATTCATTTGAAAAACTACAAGTTTTTTTTCATAAAAGAGAAATAAGAATGTGTTTCTTTGGCCAAGATAAAGAAATTTCAGATTCGATATATTCAACTTTTTCCAAAAAAAGTGTGCATTTAACTCAATAAAAAAACCATAATTTGCACATATTCAAAGAATTCTAAATTGAACCAATTTTTTTTGACTTTATAATTTTATATTATTGTTTACCAGTAATAACCGTACATATAAAAGGTTCGCCAGAATGTTTAAACTAATACGAAACATTGTTTTTTGTTTCCAAAAAATTTAATTTTCAAATCCAAATAACGACTAGAAGATATTGCCCGATCAAAAATATGGTTTGCAAGTGAAAAGTTGGTGTGGCCGGTAAAATTTTGGTAAAATTTTGAACTAAGAGGATTAATTTTCCACCTGATAGATGAATTTTGAACAAAGTACCAAATAGTTTAGTTTTCTACCAAACTGTTGAAGTTTCGAGTAGAAAATACCAATTTTTTACGAAACAGCATAATTTAAAACTTGAAAATGTGAAGTTTTACAAAAAAGATCATTTTCAACCAAAAAAGATTTATTGTTCACCAGACAGGTGCATTCTTACCGAAAAAATATGAGATTTCTACAAAAAGAGATAATTTTTCAAACAAAAACTGAAACAAAATTTCAATCAAATTGTTGAATTTTTAAGCTGAAGAGGCGAGTTTTTAACAAATCAGTTGAATTTTTAACAAAATTATAAAACTTTCAACAATTAATTTAATTTTGAACCAAATACTGAAATTTTTAACCAAAAACGATGAATTCCTAGCCAGAAATATATATAGTAGATTTAAGGATAATAATTTACATTCGTAAAAGCAAATACTTATTGTAATGAACACATTTTATTTTCTAAAACTAATTTCATTAAGTCCCAAAGTTTATTTGTTTTGCAGAATTTATATTTTGTATGTAAGTTTGTTCCCTAAGCTCTGAAAATCTTAGTAGGATTTCTTGGAAATTTTAGGAAAAGACAGACTTTAAAATATCTTTCGTAAGAAATGGTTTTGTCTTCGTACCTCCCCCCACGCAAGAGAGCATTAAAAAATCGTTGCTCCCACCAACCGGTTACTAGCCATCTCTGACAAATAAATAACAATGTGGATTTTTGAAGGTGCAATAAATTCTTTATTTTTCCGAATAGGATTATACAAGAATTTAACATTTTTCTCTGAGGACTTGGCTCACAGTCCTCAGAAATGGGGTCTTCCCTCCTCTACAGTTTCCACTGGGATTTTCTGCATTTATACTATCTACGAATACACCACCAAGCTTCATTTTTTTAGCATACTCAGCCTTGCTCTTGATGGAACTGAAAATAAATATTAAAATTAAATATTCTTATCATTATTGAAATAGAAAATTGAACAAAATTGTATGTGAAGACTTACTCAACATCATCATAGGCAATCATCTCATTCCCATGGTAGATATATGGAACTTGCTGTTCTTTGTCGTAGAGACGCTTCCATACTCGATTTTGTTCCTTTGGGCAAATATCCTCATAGCCTATTATTTTTAAAAGAGTGATTGCATTTGTAATAATTGGTGCGTCCCTACCAACTTGTTTTGGATTAGCTAAATCAAAGGATATTCCGTTAACAGTAGTTCCCAGTATTAACTTGCTTGGTGGAGCACCTTCCGAAAGCCAGTATTTTACAATATAATCCTGAGAACAGATTTGATTATAAATAATAATCATTACATAAATTTGAAGTGTGGAGGAAACCGGCTCCAGTGCATCTATATTTTTCATAATTAACTAGAACATTGTACACAACATTGTGTACAGAAAATGTGATATAATTCAAAAACATTGTATATGATATACAGAATTTTATAGCGAGAAAATTCCAGTAGAGTAGAACGGGGCGATTTTGGCGTGCAGAGCACTTGTTTGAAATAATATCAAAAAGTGTATGGTGTCATTTGAAAGCTTGATTATTTGGCTACAAAATTTCCTCCTGGCATTTCGACGTAGCTCGCCCATTACAGTTTCTACAACTGTATTCCAGAGACGCTATGTTTTTGCTCAACTGTAAAAACGTGGGGCGAGGCAACCAACCATTTCAGCAGTTATTAGGCGGCACACAAAGTTTTAATACAAAGTTTAATTAGGTTCTTCATTAGGTCCAAGATGACATATAAAAATAAAAAAACAAAGTTAAATGTCTTCTCTGACATTTAAGGCCATGTGATGAGTGGGTCACGTGACCAGATTCCTACCTTACCGGATCTTTTTTTATTTGTCAACTTATTTTCACACGAATAGCCACATCGTGTTGAAAATTTGGGATACTAAATAAGAAGCACTAAGAAATGCGGTGGCGATGTGGCGCTTTGTGTGAAAATAAGTTGACAAATCAAAAAAGTGCTGACAAGGTAGGAATCCGGTCACGTGACCCACTCGTCACATGGCCTTAATGGAACTCAAAAGAAAACTAAAAAAAAATTGGAAAAAATCGGAAAAATTAATATGTCATTTTCGTTGCTACTGTCTGAGGTTTCATAAGGAGCACCTTCTTCGGACGGCCTCGTCGAGGGCCGCCACAAGCAATTCGCTTTTTAGCCTTTTCGGCATCATCTGCCGTTTGTTGGCTACCTCGCCCCACATGTGCTTTTTTCCACAAAAATTTCACACAAAAAAAGTATTTTGAATATCGAAAAAACCATTCCATCGTGTTAAGCACAAAATTCTACTGCGAAAAATACTCACTTAACCTTTTTTACACAACCTATACACGAAGGATAAACAAACGTAAATCACGAAAATGTACCTTCTGTTAGTAGTTTTTCACAAATTACGCTGCTTTTTACAAACTGCGACAGTCACGACACTCAACTTTCGGCAAGTTCAGCGGACTAACCTAACCGACCTTACATTACAAATGCGCGATTTCAATTAACGCTGTGGGAATAAGAAGAAATTGGCTGCCTCGCCCCACTGGCTGCCTCGCCCCGTTCTTCTCTAATTTCAATATAAATGACACAATTTTTTTCATTTACTTACAATTCTTTAAAATTAGCAGATTTTTTTCTCGCATAAACAAATTATATCTCGCCGCGTCTGATACAGTACTTTTAATATTTTTTTAACATTTAATAAACATACAAAAGCATTTTTAAGGTATTTCCGGATGAGCTATTCATCAAGGTAGATTTAAATTGGACTATTTGCATTTGATTAGAATTTTCTATAAGACTCCATTCACCGCGATTTCTGGACATATTTGTCACATAAATCTATTAAATTATTTTGTTTTCATATCAAAATTTTGTTTTTAAAGTTTAAGAGTAAGAAAGTGTGAAATTTATGTTTATGATGAAATTTAGTATAAACAGTTAATTTTTGCTAGTTCCATTAAAGATTTGAGCTTCTCTTTATATACTGATCCTGTAATATGACAAATTTCACTTTACAACTTTACACTTTAGAGATTTTCCATATTTTTCAAGAAAAATTTTCATATTTTTCAAGAAAAACGCAAAAATGTGAGATTTATAGGGTATTTAAATCAGTTCTTGCTTAAATAATTCTGTAAATTTGACTTTTGTCCTTCTTTAAAATTTTGTTTTTCTAATATAAATATTTGAATACATTTTGAAGATTTTAGGTAATCGTGAATAGCGACTGAAAAACCTTTTTTGGTTCAAAATTCAACTACTTAGTTGAAACTGAAACTGCTTTGTTAAAAAATCATTTTTTGATAGATTATCGTTTATGTTGAAAAATCTTCTTTTTTTAATTCAAAATTCAACTATTTTATTATCATTTTTTTAAAATTATTTTTTACCTGAAAATTTATTTATTCCATGTTGAAAATCTCTGTATTTTATTGAAACTTTGTTTTTTGTGGTAGAAAATTAATCTTCTTGGTGACTAATTCATTTTTTCGGTTAACAATTTAACTATTAGATTGAAAATTTCATCAAGAATTAAAATTTAGTTTAAAATTGATGTATTTTGTAAAAAATGATTATTTTTGGATAGAAAATTAATCTTGGTTGAAAATTCAGTCGGTTGGTTGAAAATGTAACTATTTTGTTTGAAAGTTAATTTTATTTGCTTAAAAACTTATTTCTCTAACTGAAAATTAAACTATTCTATTTTTTGTTGAAAATTCATCTTTTTAAGTTGAAAATTTATCTATTTTGTTACAAATTTGTCTTCTTTTGGTGGGACATTAACCGTTTGGTTGAAAATTCAAATATTAGGTAGAAAATTCCATTAGAAATTAAAATTATTTGATTGAAAAAGCGTGTATCTTGTAAAAAATTATTCTTTTTTGGTAGAAAATTAATCCTTTTGTTTGAAATTTCATTTCATTGGTTGAAAATTATTTTTTTTTAAATTTAAATTGATTTTTCGACTACAAATATAACTATTTTATTTTTTGCCGAATTGTTCTATATAGACATTTCTTCTTTTTGGTTAAAAAATCATCTGATTAAAAATTTATATCATTGAGACAGCTGATAAGGCGGTAGCTACGCGCCTGTCTCTAACTTGAAATTGATCTATTCTATTTTTTGTTGAAAATGTATCTTTTTTAGTTGAAAATTCACATATTTTGTTATAAATCTGTCTTTTTGGATAGAAAATTCATCTTCTGACAATGAGTTGAAAATTCAACTATTTGGTTGAAAATTTATTTTTTTGATTGAAGATGCATCATTTTAGTTAAAAGTTCATTTTTCGGGTTAAAAATGTAACGAAATTTTGTTTGAAGATATTTTCTACCTTTTGTTGTTTCCGGGATAATTGAAAAAATTAGATTTTTCAAAAATAATGTTTCCAATGTGAAGCAGTTTTTTAGCGAGAACGAAATTCCCGACATATCTAGCGCACGTCAAATACAAAAAATTAAAAATCCAGATGTGAAATAAAGAAAAATTGCGAATACCTACGCTCGTTCAGAAAATACTGTATTTCGAAGAAACTATTTGTCATTTTTTTAATTCGCAGGATTGTAACAAAGAAAAAAAATTAGACTGTGAAATGCCAGTTTCCTTATCTTCACCACAGAATGATATATCCAAATATCAAATTTATCTGACACATTCAGATAGACTTAAAAAAAAATCTCATTCGAATTGGAATTGGTCTATTCCAGATAAGACTGAAAATATTGCACTTGCACGATTAAAAAAAAATTAAAAATATAAACAGTGAACAATTTTAATTGTATTGATCAAAATAGAATTTAATGTTTCTTTCTTTTGAATCTACACAAATATAATTTCATTTTTTAAAGAACAATAAGAATATGATAAATTATAATGCTTTTTCAACAATTTCAAATTTAAGTACTTTAAATGTAAGTTATTTTTAATAATTTCAAAGTTTCAATAAAAAAATGTACAAAATTTTATTTGAAATCATTTTAAATGTAACTATTTAAAGTTTAAAGATCGAACATTCAACATCTAGACAATTCTAAATTTGTCAAATATAAATTTGATGTATTTACATCTAATTGGATAATATATTTTCGATCGAACAACGCAAAGTCTGGAAAACAGAAAGATTTATAATCTCAGATATTCACAGCGTAGGATTTCAATTGTATTAATTAAAATCTAATCAATTTTTTTTCCATTTGTGAAAGTTTAAAAGTTTTAGAAAATTTCAATTTGAAATTATAATTTTTGCTTAATTCGTCTTATTGTTTACGGCGTTCTTGATCAACTAAAATTTGTTTCGTCAATAAAAGTACTTACAATGTTCAACTTCCGATCCTCCGTATTTTCTTTTGATGAATGGTACAGTGGAGCAATATGACCAGCTTTCACTATTTTCTTATCTTCATAAAAATCTGTGTGAAAATAGTAAGTCCTCAAATTTATGAAGCTTACATACTTTGATATTTCTTTGATATCATAATTCTTAGCAGTAGATTCTCTATAATCAACTGCTAATGATAAAATTAAACCGTTTTTATCAAACTTTTCTTTGAGTGCCTTCAATAGTAAAACGAAATTCTGCTTATCAGAAGCATCTGCTTTCTTTTGAGCCTGATAATCCGAGTGGAGTTCAATACCATTGAATTTATATTTTTGTACCATGTTGACAATATTATTAACAAGTTTTCCTCGCAGATTCGGATCAAACAATACTCTGTGAAGTGACAAAAATTGATATGTGCATTCTTAAACATTCTGTAGATAACTGTCTATCAATATCAATAATACAAAATTCTATCTTTAATCTTGTATGGAAATATAAAACTTACTTAGAATCAGCATCAGCATCCAGGGTGATTAAGGTTTTCAAGCTTTTGTTTTTTTTTCGAAGATTGTTGATCCTTTGAAAGTCACTCGTGTCTATACCCGGCTCATCATCATTTCTATCCACAGAAGCATTTTTTCCAATTCCATCGAAACTTTGGTAAAATAAGTGAGTGCAAAGAGACACATCGGTCATCTCTATGTGCAGCGTTTCGTAGGGCACCCCGTCGTCATCCACCAAATCATCATTATAGTAGCAACCAACGATTTCTGGAAATTATTGATACGAAGATTTAGATTTACAAATAACACACTTTCCTTTTTTTTAAAGATTTTTTTATCATAAGAGGCCGTTCAAAAAGTACGTCCCACTCCTAGGGCGGGGGAGGGAGTTTAAGATGTTTTGTGATGATCTAGGACGTAGGGGTTAAAGAAGAATGTGACATAAAACATGGAAAACATACGAGTGAAATTTTTGTTTTGAAATGTTTGAACAAAAGAAAAATTAGTGATTTCATTTTATAATCATAGCGTCCAAATACAGACTACAAAATTTTTACCCCTTTTTAAAAAACTCCTCTTCTTTAAACTATTATATTACTTGTTGAAAATTGATCGTTTCTATTTGAAAATTTAACTATTTAGTTGAGAATTTATGTAATTTGTTGTAAGTTATATATCATATAGTTTTCATCACAAATTTTTTGAAATTTCGCTTTTTCCTATCTTGGAAAGTTGGTATTCGTCGTTTAGTTACCGTTACCGTTACTTAGTTAACCATAAGGCGATCTCATCGACGACGGGCGTTCTGTGTTTATTTGAACTCGAGATGTTTGTTTTCATAAGAAGCTTAGTGGAAGTATATGCATTTATACTTCGGTATATATACGATTCCTTTCACGCATTTTTTAAAAATAAGGCTTTTAATTAACATTTTAAATATTTCATTCGTATTTTGAAAGATTCATTTTCGATTTAACGTTTTAGTCATAGTTAATTTATATTTCAAAATGTTTGAAACTTTCGAAATTTTGAGTACCATTTATTTTTTAACTGTGTTTGGATTTTTTATAATAAATTTTGTTAATTTTTTTATTTAAAAATCAACTTTACATTTTTGTTTAACTTTTCAGAAGGACTTTGGCCTTTTTTCAATGAATAGGATAAATTAGTTGAGGGTATCAAGAAAGAATGTATTTCCAATAATTCGTTTCTACGATAGCTTGCAAATATATAATAATTATTAATTATTTTAACAATTTTCGTAAACATATTGCGAGTTTGGCTATTTTTCAAGGAATATGTACAGTATGTTTACAAAGTCAACTACGAATGTCTTTCTGATGAAACTTTTCTATGTTGCTTCGTAAATTTACAATAATTATTAATAATTGAAATAATTTGCATAAACAAAGAGTTTGGCTATTTTTCAACGAATAGGCTAAATTTCTTTTACAGAATTCACTAAGAATATCCTTCCGATGACTCTTTTCTCTGAAGCTTTGCAAATCCATCGAATAAGCCCAATTTGTTTACGGAATCACCAATAATGTATTGCCGATAACTCTTTTCTACGATACTTTGCACAGTTACAATAATTATTAATTATTTAAACAGTCTTCATAAACATATTCAGAGCTTGGGTATTTTTCAAGGAATAGGCACAATTTGTTTACGGAGTCAACTAAGAATATCTTTCCGATAACTCTTTTCTATGTTGCTTTATGAATTTACAAGAATTATTAATTATTTAAACAATTTTGATCAAAAAATTAAGAGTTTGGCTATTTCTCAACGATTAGGCTCAATTTTTTACAGAATTAAGTAAGAATATCTTTCAGATTACTTTTTTCTATAATGATTTGCAAATTTTCAAGAATTATTAATTATTTAAAGAATTTTCATAAACAAATTAAGCGCCCGGTCATTTTTCAACGAATAGGAACAATTAGTTTAGGGAATCAAGAAAGAATGTATTCCCAATAAATATTGTCTACGATACTTTGCAAGTATAAAATAATTATTAATTATTTTAACAATTTTTCTAAAAATATTCAGAGTTTGTCTATTTTTCAAGGAATAGGCAGAATTTGTTTACGGAGTCAACTAGGAATGCCTTTTCGATGACTATTTTATATGCTTCTGTGTAAATTTACAAGAATTATTATTTGTAATATCATTATTTTTAACGAATTGGCTCAATTGGTTTACAGACACAAAAAGAATGTATTAAAAATAAGTCTTTCCTATGTTACTTTGCAAATTTACAATAATTGTTAATTATTTTAACAATTTTCATACACATATTCAGAGTTTGGCTGTTTTGCAACAAATAGGCTGACTTTGTTTACGAATTCAACTGAGAATATCTTTTCGGTGACTGTTATCTATGTTGCTTTCTAAACTTACAATAATTTTCAATTATTTAAACAATTTTAATTTAAAAACTGAGAGTTTGGTTATTTTTTAACGAATAGGCTATAATGCTCTGCAAATTTCAAAGAATGAATCATTATTTAAACAATTTTGATAAACAAATCAAGAGTTTGGCTATCTTTTTTAAAGAATAGGCTCAATTTGTTTACGGACTCAATAAATAATGTTTTTCAAATACCTCTTTCCTATGATACTTTGAAAATTTACAATAATTATTAATTATTTAAACAATTTTTATGAACACATTCAGAACAATTTGTTTGCGGAGTCAACTAAGATTATCTTTCCGGTGACTCCTTACTATGTTTAGTAAATTTACAAGAATTATTAATTATTTAAACAATTTGGATTACAAAATTTAGAGTCTGGCTATTTTTCAACGAATAGGCTCAATTTTTTACAGAATTATTTATTCTGCATCGTGAGATGGTATCCATGCGAAGCCGTGTAAAAATCAAAATTATTGAAGTAAAAATTAATTTCATGGTATTTTATTGAAATTCATTTCCAAATAAAATAAATACATGTAAATAAATTGGTCGCGCGCGGAGCGCGCGTATGAGGCTCTAGTTTGGTTGAAAATCCATGTCTTCAACTGTAAATTGGACATCGCCATTTTTGGTTCAAAAGTGATCCTTTTTAGTGCAAAATTCATCATTTGAGTTTGACATTTATGTACTCTATTGCGAGTTAGTTTTTTTTGGCTAAAATGTTAATCTTTATGATTGAAAAATCAACTGCTTGGTTAAAAGTTGAACTACTTTCTTAACTATTTTTTTTAATTGAAAATAATTTTTTTCAACTACAAATTTAAAAATTCCATTTTTGTTACAAAATTGATAATAATATAGATTTTAGCAATAAAATTCATTTTTTTAATCACATTTTTTTAAATATTGCTTATTTTTTCTCATATGTGCTACTTCCGAATAAATTCTGTAATTCTTTTAGTAGTATTTTTTTTCGTGTGTCTTCTAAAATTTTGTTTCAGTGGCTTAAAGATTCAACTATTTGTTTAAAAATGAAACTATTTGTTTTTGATGTTTATTCTTTTTTGTTTGAAAATTCAAGCTTTCTGTGATGCTCTGTAACAAAAAAGGGAATAAGTGAAAAAAGTTTGTAAAATAACGTGACGTAGTCTATGAACGGTCCTTGACATGATATATACATATATATCTTACTTACTCTGACACTTATTATCAGGTACTGGCAGCTTTTTTGGCGGCTTACTACCTGCAGCGAACGCTGAGCATATTCCAAGAAAAAGTATTAACTTATACATCTGTAAAAAAATTTAATCGAAATATTAGAACAACTGAAAATTTTTTAATAATAAAGGTTTATTTTCGTATTATAAGAAATATGATTTCTTACGGCATTATTTTTCAAATGTGCCAAATTTAGATAAAGTGTTATGTCATTGGGTAGTAGTTGATGGAGAAAAATTTTGTTAGTTGGATTATTATTTACAGAGAGGGAGGGTATAACATTTTTCAGATTTTCGTTAATATCGTCTATTACGGCGATTTAAAACTTTTCTAATGACGATAAAAGACTTTTGTCCAGTACATCAAAAGAAAGCTAAGGGTTTTCTACTTAAAAGATTGAAGGTTAAAAAAACCCAGGCTTTCTTTCTACAATGTGTTCTTTTATGAAGAAAAGGTAAATTTACTTTTGAACTTTGATTTTGAAGGTCAAGTATTGCTTTTAAAATAAATATTAAGAACCAATGAAAAGGGCCTAAAAACCTATCGAACTGAAAGGAAAATTATTACGGCATTGAAGTTTGCCACAGCTATGAATTTGAAACTTTTGTAATTAATTTAAAAAAAAGTAAGCGTCGGTTCAGAAAAACAATTGCACCATTGCATTCGACTCGGAAATATCTCGGTGTGTATTTTTTGTTTTTTTGTTGAAACAATTTGTTGAACACTTACATAATTTTTTATGTTTATGCAATAATTAGAGCATTTGTAGTTTAGCGTGCATTTGCTGTATGGCTGTAGATATGGATTTGAAACTTTTGTAATTAATTTAAAAAAACTAAGATTCATGTCCGTGAAGTTAGCATACCAACAATTAAATATCCAATTTTTGTTTAATGGAATCGTTTGGATGTCGTTAGGATGCGTTTGGAAGCTCACTTTTGACGTTTGGACGACGAAATTGTGTGAGTTATCGAATAAAAAAGTCATTAGCACCATACTCGCAAGCGGCGACTTCTCAAGTGGTAGTGCCTTTCTTTGGTCAGCCGTGTCCTTAAATATAATATGATGTGTCAACGCGAAAACGGTGGTATTGCAATTTTCCAAAAACTTCGAAAATTTTTGGATCATCTAAATTTCCGTATATTTTCAAAATTTCTAATATGTGACGCGATCCGAGAAAAGGGACCTGCTAGGCAAAAAATCGATTTTCGGATTATGATGGATTTTGTAAGTTCTTTAACTAGTCTTTCTAGGGGTGCAATCAGAAATTTTCTATCTGCATTATTTCACAAGATATAAATTATTGAAAAAGAGTCTTTGAATGCGTGCGAGGCAGCAGCTTGACGCCTCTGCTCCTTTTCTTCTTCCACCACTTCCCCCACTACTAACCGCGACCCCTGCGTGGAGCTCTAGGCTTCCCGAATTGGAAAACTCCCGAATAATAAAATTCCCTAATTATAAAATTTCCGAATAATAACATTCCCAAATAGTTTTTAATATTACCGAATTGAAAAATTCCCGACAGTTCGAAATATTACCGAATTTGAAAATCCCCGAATGATAAAATTTCCGAATAATTAAATTCCCGAATTTGAAAATTCCCAAATAATAAAATTTACGAATAATAAAATTCCCGAATTGGAAATTTCTCGAATAAAAAAATTCCCAATATACCATTAAACCATTTCCCTTTCAGGGTAGGCGTGACACTACCCGATTCGGGTAGTGTTTCTAGGTTTTTCTTGTGTTATAAATAACTACAAGTGTGGGCTCACCACACCCACGATGTGCCAACAGCACTCATGTTAGTATTCTTGAATGGTCACCCATCCAAGTACTAACCGCGTCCAACGCTGCTTAACTTCAGTGATCTGACGAGAACTGGGGTTTTCAGCGTGGTATGGCCGTTTATAATAATACCGAATTGGAATATTTCCGAATAATAAAATTCCCGACAGTAATTCGCCGAATTATAAAATATCCGAAATAGCAAATTCCCAAATGCAAGCAATTTTATTTTTATGAATAAATATTATTTATTTATTAACAATACAATAATGAAATATTTCTATGAAAAAAATTACTTTGAATTTTTGAAGTTTCTGAAATTATTGTTTGAATTTAAAACAATAATTGAAAAAAATTTTGGGACGACTGAAAAATCCTGAAAAATAATTTCTGGAAGAAAATTGTTTCCAATTATAGTTATTTTTAATTCAAACAATATTCGGAAATTTTTCAATTCGGTAATATTAAAAACTGTCCGAGAATTTTATTATTCGGGAATTTTCCAATTCCGAAATTTATTTTTCGGAACTTTTATTATTCGGTAATTTTATTATTCAGAAATTCGATTATTCTGAATTTTTATAATCAGGGAATTTTCCAATTCGCGAATTTTACAGGGTCGGGCATTTTATTTTACGGGAATTTTGAAATTCGGCAATATTAGAAACTTTTGGGAATTTGCCAATTCGGGAATTTTATTATTCAGGAATTTTATTATTCGGAAATTTTATTATCCTGGAATTTTCAGATTTGGTAATATTGTAAACTGTCCGGGAATTTGATTATTCTGGAATTTTATTATTCGGCAATTTTCCAATTCAATAATATTATAAACTGTTTGAGAATTTTATTGTTCCAGAATTTTCCAATTCGGAAATTTTACAGTGTCGGGAATTTTATTTTTCGGGACCATTCAGTCGTTCTTTTTTTACACGGTCGTCTTTTTCACCACAAGTGTATTTCCATATTATTTTTCATTTTAAAAAAGCTTTTTAATTTAAAAATAAAATCTTCACACACTTATTTATGGATTTTATAATTTAATCGAATAGTTTTTAGAAAATAAAGAATAATGTCCAAATACACTTATGGTTAAAAATCATTTTTTTTCTGGGTAAAAACAAAATTAACGAAAATTCTGCAGCGCAGGAAAATAGACGAAAGAACTTGGACAATATTGTCAACATTTATAAAATTATAGAATCATCTCAAAGTTTTAAAATTTTCAAAATTTCTAAATTTCCAAAATGTTTAAAATATCTATAATTTTCAAAAATTATTAAAATTGGTGAAATGATCAAAATTTCGAAACTGTTGAAAATTTCTAAAATTATAAAAACTTCACAAATTTTTAAAATTACCAAAATTTCTAACATATCTCAAAATGTCAAAATTTCCAAATTTTTTAAAAAGTTTTGCAATTATCAAAATTTCTAAACTGTTAAAAATTTATAAAATTATCAAAAATTTTAAACTGTACAAATTTATCAAATGTTCAAAATTTTTTTAATTTATAATGGTTTCAATTTTTTTTTAATTATCAAATTTTCTAAATTTTTAAAAATTCTGAAATTTTCATAATTTCTCAAATGTCTAAAATGTTCCAAATTTACAATATTGTCAGCATTTCTAAAATTATACAATCGTCTCAAATTTTCAAAATTTCTAAACTTTTCAAAATTTCGAAATTTACCAAAATTTCTAAATTTCCAAAATGTCTGAAATATATAAAATTTTCAAAAATTATTAAAATTTGTAAAATTATAAGAATTTCGAAACTGTTGAAAATTTCTAAAATTATAAAAATTTCGAAACTGTTGAAAATTTTTAAAATTATAAAAAATTCTCAAATCTTATAAAATTTCTCAAATATCTAAAATTTAAAAAATTTTGAAAATTTTTGAAATTATCAAAACTTCTAAAATTATCAAAATTTCTAAAATTATCCAAATTTCTAAAATGTTCGCAATTTATGAAATTATCAAAATTCATCAAATGTTCAAAATTTATAAAATTATCAAAATTGATCAAATGTTCAAAATTTATAAAAAAAATTAAAATTTTTGATGGTTTAATTTTTTTTTTAATTTTCAAAGTTTCTACATTTCAAAAAATTCGAACATTTTCATAATTTGTCAAATTTCTATAAAACCCTCAATTCGAATAATTTTAGAAAGTAACATTTCATAAAATTCAGAAATATTAGAAAGTTTGGTAAGTTTGAAAATTTTGAATATTTTACAAATCTTGAATATTTTACAAATTTTGAATATTTTACCAATTTTGAATATTTTACAAATTTTGAATATTTTACAATTTTTGAATATTTTACAGATTTTTAATATTTTACAAATTTGGAATATTTTACAAATTTTGAATATTTCAAAAATTTTGAATATTTTACAAATTTTTAATATTTTACAAATTTTGAATATTTTACAGATTTTGAATATTTTACTAATTTTTAATATTTTACAAATTCTGAATATTTTACAAATTTTGAATATTTTACAAATAGAAAATTTGGGAAATTTGAGAAAAATCACAGTTTTTGCGGTGACACATCATATTATATTTAAGGACACGGCTGACCAAAGAAGCTCACTACCACTTGAGAAATTTGGAACATTTTAGAGATTTTAGAAATTTTGATAATTTAAAAAATTTGGAACATTAATTTCAGAAATTTGAATGATTTTAGAAATTTTAAACATTTCATAAAATTCAGAAATATTATAAAATTTGGTAAGTTTGAAAATTTCAAAAATTTGAGAAAATTTTACAAATATTAGAAAATTTAAGAAAATTGAACATTTGGTAAAATTGAAAAATTTTGATCATTTTTATAATTTTAGAACTTTTGAACATATTAGAAATTTTCAAAATATACGGAAATTTAGATAATCCAAAAATTTTCAAAATTTTTGGAAAATTTCAATACCACAGTTTTCGCGGTGACACATCATATTATATTTAAGGACACGACTGACCAAAGAAGGTCACTACTACTTGAGAAGTCGCCGCTTGCGAGTATGGTGCTAATGACTTTTTTATTCGATAACTCACACAATTTCATCGTCCAAACTTCAAAAGTGAGCTTCCAAACGCATTCTAACGACATCCAAACGATTGGTAAAAAAATTTTTGAAAAAAATTAAAATTTGTACAGCAGCGTGAAGTTAGCACTCCAATTTTGAAAACTCAATATCTTTTTGAGTTTTGCCATCCAAACGAAAAAAATTGGCTTCCAAACGCATCCTAACGACATCCAAATGATTCCATTAAACAAAAGATGGATATTTAATTATTGGTGTGCTAACTTCACGGACATCTAAGAGTCATATCCAAAAACTGAAAACACCATCAGGTTTGTCTCGGAAATATCTCGGTGTCCATTTTTTTTTTGATTAAATAATTTGTTAAACAATGAAACGGTTTAGTATAAAATAAATATTTTATATCTATGAATTACAC
>CAKNYM010037280.1:18191-31568 GCA_932195095.1 Andricus curvator | reverse complement strand
AGTTTCTGATCTTCATGTTCTACATTTTTCAAACAATTTTCTATATTGGCAACCATGTTATTGATAGGCAACTTATTAATATTAAAAGGAATACCAAATTTGTGAACCAGTGCTAAGGTTTCAGCTACCTCATCGGGGATTTCGACATTTGAAATATTTTTGAAACATTTTTTAAATTTAAAATCTCTATACATTCTTGTATTTTTTTATACTTTAGATTATTTAAACTTAATTCTTCTGAATTATTGACCATAAAACTTTTGACATATTGTTGACTCCAAAATTGAAAAACTCTTGTTTCTTACAAGATACTAATCACAGGTATTTTTATTCTTATACTTTAAAAATGTTTTTGTAAAAAAATTATATTTGTTGTTATTTATATATTATTTATTTATATTCTTTGAAAAAGGCACGCAGTGATAGCCGAAACGTCAGCATGAGTGATAACAAAATTCTTTAGTAATTTCGTTTGTTATTTCTTTTACTTTATTGAAGACCGTAAGACCTACAAAATAACACTTACGCATATTTACATTGACGGTCGAAGAAAGGTTTCATTTGATTCTTTTCAAATCTGTTTGTTAATGTTTTCTTATTTTGATTTTTTTTGTTTGAAAATCAAAATTGAAATGAATTTTTTGGAAAAAAATGCCACTTTAAAATGTTTTTCTATTTGAAAACACAGCTTTTTTCACTCTTTGAAATCAGGGACAAGAAAAAGTGGAATGGAAATATTTTCTTGATCAAATTGAGATTTTTACGCTCGAGGGTGCCACCTGTGCCACGTGTTGGATTTTGACGCATGCTAATAGCTGACGCAACTAACGTGCTGAGAGTACTGCCCTCATGCTGTCCCGCACTCCTCGCATCATCGTAGTGCCGACGACTTAAATTCTAGGAATATCGTAAACTGAAGTTTCTTATATCGGGAGTTGAGTGTATTTCATAGCATGCAAATTCAGGCGAATTCAAGTTTAAAGCTTTGTAGAGTCTGCACTTTAAACTCGTTGCCTTCATAATTTAATATAATAAAAATAATATTGCAATATTTTGAAGAAACATTTGAAAAATATGATATATCAATGATAGGGAAAGTAAAACAGGTTGAACATTTGCAAAATTGGAAGCCTTTAAAGAAAAATTGGGAATACAAAATTCAAATTGAGCCTTTTTTGTCTTATTGTTCAAGGCCCACTCGTCTAAATAAAAAATTTTTACGGCTTATAAAAGTACTTATTTGCGTTCCTCTTGAGGCAAACAAATAATACAGGGGAGACCACCCCAACAATCGACTATATTAAATTAATTATTTTACATACACTGCTATTTTTAAATAATGATTATCTTCTGCAGGCTCATTATCTCTTGTAGTGGAGATAGAAAGTCGCTGTTTAAAATTTTTTTTCCACTTTTTGTCCAATTTTCAATTAGAGAGAGATTAATGTCAACAAACATAATTGTTTAACAATTTATTATTATTGTTAATAATATCCTCTTAGAATAATGCTAGAAATTTGCAGTTTTTCCTGAAATGTTCAACTTTTTGTTCACTTTTCACTTGGAGTGAGTCAAATAATTGATTGAAGTTAACAAAATTATTTGTTCAAACAATTTTTTATTATTGTTAATATTCAATTTGAATAATGCTAGAAAGTTGTGGTTTTTTTCTGAAATTTACAACTATTTGTCTACTTTTCAGATAAGGTGAGTTAATAATTAATTCAATTTAGCAAAAATAATTATATAAACAAATTATTATTGTTTATAACTATCTTCTTCTTTATTAATGCAATATAGTTGCGGTTTCTTCTGAAATGTTTAACTTTTCACCCAGTTTTTACTTAGTAAAGTTATACATGATGCAAGTTAATAAACATAGTTGTTCAAACAATTTATAATTGTTTATAGTAAGGTAACTATAGTAAGGTAACAATTAATGATAGTCAACAAACATGCTCTTTTAAACAATTGATTATTGTTTATAACTATATTCTCTTAGAGTAATGCTAGAAAGTTGATTTTTTTCTTAAATCTTTAGTTTTTCTTTGACTTTTTAGTTATGAACAAATAGTCAGCGAACCCCAACAAGAATCATTTTATCAATAGTATTTTACTTTTTTAAGTGAATTATTTTTGCTCTTTTCCCAATTAAAAAAAAATTAATTTAAACAAAAAAGCTATCTTACACAAGAGACAAAACATATTACAACAAGAAGTTTACTGCAAAGCGTGAAAGAAAAATTTGGAATTGAACATTTTTTGATAACAGCCAACCTCCAGCAAAATATATTCACAAAAAAGAAAGAGATTGTTTAAAATATGTTTCTCTCTAATGTTTATTTATCATTTCTTCATAACTAAAAAGGCAAAACAAATTTAAACATTTCAGAAGAAACCGCAATTTTCTAGCACTTATCTAAGAGAAAATAGTTATAAAAAATAATAAATTGTTTAAACAACTATTTTTATTAACTTGCATAATTATTACCTCACTGAGTGAAAAGTGGGCAAAAAGTTAAAAATTTCAGAAAAAAACCGCAACTATCTGGCATCAATATAAATGAAGATAGTTATTAACAATAATAATTTATTTAAAAAATTATTTTTGCTACATTAAATAAAATATTTACTCACTTCAAGTGAAAAGTGAAAAAAAGGTGAAAATTTCAGAAAAAACTGCAATTTCTAGCATTATTCAAAGAGAATGTTATCAAAAATAATAATAAATTGTTTGACCAATTATGTTTGTTAACAATAATGATGAAATAAAAATAAAATGAAAATCGAAAATTGGACAAAAAGTGGAAATTTAAAAAAAAAACCACGACTTTCTATCTCCATTCTAAGAGAAAATTTCTAGAAACAATAATAAATTGTTTAAACAATTCATGTAAGAATATGATTATCAGTATAAAGTAGTATTTCATGTACCAGTAACAATTTGCATTAAAAAAAATGCAAAAAATTCATTATTAGCGCCAAAAACTCGCGAAACCCATTTTTTCACTTATGGGGTTTTGGTGGAACCCTATAAAACATACTTATGGGGGTGCTATTTGAAAATTAATATTTTATTCGTATTCTATGGCTAATTGTAAATTCATAAGATCAAAATTGATTGAAAAATGTTAAACTAAAAATAGATGTGGTTTTATTAAAGTCTTAAAACCTTTTATAAAAGTGCAAAATGAAAAAACATCACCTTTTTTCCTAAATTAGAAAAATTACAATTAACTTTTTCTTTTCATCGTGAAAACTAGTGCTACTCTTAAACTATTGACTACATGAAAAAATGTGTAATTCATTGAGATATAAATATTATAAATAATGTTTTCACCAAAAAATATTGTATACAGAAAAGTTATATTTTCACGAAGCAAGCAAATTTTTCTGTAATATAGTTTTATATAAAAGCAATAATATTTTCAAAAATAAATAATTAAAATCGGCAAAAATAGAGGTGGCTTCAAAAATTCACTGTGTCTCAGAAACTAATATAGTACTATAGCTATTAAATCGATGTGAAAATGGTAAATATGATGAACAGAAGCTTTTTTCGATTCATAGATATTTATGTAAATCAAAAACAAAGTCTTCATTAAAATTATTTCCATGAAATCTGTATTTAGTATAATATACCTTATAACCCCGTGGAGAAATTGCATAATTTGATCATGATTCCCGACGTGGCCCCGATCGGGTTAGCCCAATGCGGCCCTGATCATGGCTACTGTTGTGGTCCTAGTCGGGGCCACATCGGGCTACCCTCTGTTAATTCATAGTTAGTTTAAAAATTAGAATTAATTAAATTTAAAATTACTCCCTGTCTTAATTAGTGAATATTCAACTAATTTTCATTTCAGTGACTAACCTAAAGTTAAGTAGTTAAGATTAACTTCTCATATGCAAAGAATATAAGAAACGAGAAAAAACTTAAAAATGCCTAAATTCATTTGAACAAAATGTCTAAAAACGTATGTTTACGGACGCATTAAGTTAGTTAATAAATATACAATTATCAAGTTAGTATTAATTATTGTAGGTATTTTTTTAATCTGTTCAGAGTTTATACTTATTTAGATTTGAATTTGCCGCGCTAATCTCGAATTATTCGATTAGTCTTCCGTTCGATTATTTGGCAACGAACGGACGAAAGGAAGACAACTTTGTAAAAGTGACGAACAGTAAACAGATAAACCGGTAATGTCATGTGGATAAATCGCTTTAAATAAATCTCAATTCACCTCGCTAATCATTTACGCAAAATTTTTAGACCGGGGTGAGGTGTTCATATCAAACTAGAATTATCCAGCCCTATAAGATTTCCGACAGTGAACTTCGAGGAAGCGTCGACAACTTTTTGGCATTATAACCTCACTTTTTTATACTTTGCTCCACGTGCCAAAAAACTTTTCAATCAAATTGTCGAATTTTCAAACAAAAAAGATTAAAGTTCAATCAAATATTAGAATTTTCAAAAAGAAGAACAATTTTTTTAGAAAGCAGTTGGTTCTTGATCAAAAAAGTTTATTTACATCTAACAAAGCTAACTTTTCTACAATGAAAGCTGATTTTTCAACAAAAGAGTAAAGTTTTTAAGCTGAAAAGTCTAATATTATAGAAAACAGTGACTTTAAAATAAATAAATCTTTAACAGAAAAGATCATTTTCAATAAAAAAGATACATTTTCAACAAGATAGTTGTATTTTCAAGCAAAAAGTTGAACTTTCAACAAACAAGAATAATTTTATACCCACAAGGATATGACTTTTCAACAAAATATATGAATTTTTAACCAGATAGTTGAATTATCAACCAAAAAGTGAACTTTCAACAAACAAGAATAATTTTCTACCCAGAAAGACGACTTTTTAACAAAAAATATGAATTTTCTACCAAATCATTGAATTTTCAACCAATAAGTTAAATTTTCAACAAAAAAGATTAATTTTCTACACAAAAAGACGACTTTTCAACCAAATTCTTCAAATCCCTACCAAATAGTCGAATTTTTATCTCATAAACTGAAAATGGAATAGTTAAATTTTCAGATAAAAAATTAACTTTGAGCATAAGTACCAATTTTCAACAAAATTCTTACATTTTCAACCAAAAAGGATAAATTTTCGACCAGGAAGATTAATGTTCTATCAAAAAAGATGAATTTTCAACAAAATACATGAATCTAGCGACAAGTTTCAGAATATTTTTCAGAATATTTATATAATGTTTAATATTCTTAATTAATTGTTTACATTCTTTATTAAATAAATTATATTTTAATAATATTCTCATAAATAAAAATTAGAATGGGCCTGTTCAGGGCCAGATCAATCCTTCCTTATGGATACCCCAGTCAGGCCCTGATCGGATTAGGCGATTCATTTCGAGTCTGGCCCTAAATGGGATACCCGATTGGGGCCAGAATTTGCCAGATCTGGCCCCGACCAGGGCCACTTTGGACTTTCTGCACGAACTTTATACAAAAGCGAGATTACTGAACTTGAAAATTGGAAATTGGCAGTTCTTTTAAGTTTGGTGAAATTTAGCGAATTTATAGACAACCTTTAAGATTAAAGTTTCGGACATACGTGTAGGGTAGATATTTTTCCTAAAACTACTCTCTTGAACGAACTCGTTCAGCCATTAAACTATAAAATCGGCTGTGAATTGCCGTTTTAATGCATGTTTGAAATTAAAAGTAAAATTGACGAAAAAATCAAATTTCAAAAAAGAATTTCACATAAAGTTTTAATTCTAAAAATCTAATTTTTCGTTTTCGGGGGTTTTTAGGCATCTACTCTAGGAAAAAATCGCTATCTAAATCGCTGACATGTTGGCGCAGAATTTCGCCTGAAATTTAGAAAAAAAATCTTCAGATTGACCCATATATTTTTATAAGCCATTAAAGTTAACAACAGAAAATAAGTTCTTGAACACGTGAATATTCCCTCAGTTTAATAAAAATTGTGCAACATAATTTTCTTCGTTAAACATCACCTTCACTCAGGCGAAATTTTTTTATCTTGAATCTTGTCAAGGTCTGAAAATAAAAATTAAGTTCAACTCACAATTGGAAATTGCGTAATTAGATTAATATTTGTTCTTTGTGAATATAATTATAGTTTGATATTCGTAGCTCAGGTATTGAAAATGCCTAATTCAGTTTATTTTTATTTTAATTACTGAGACTTTCTGAGAACATAATACATGTAAATTTCATACAAACGTTATTCTTGGAATTTGAGAAAATTATATTTACTAATCACTAGAAAATTTTAATGGGCTTGAGAACCAATTTGAAAATTATCCAATACTTTGAAAGCCACTCTCTCCTGTATAAAAAAGTTGCCCTTTTACAGAAATTGTTTATATATTTGAATAAATAATTTTTTAGTTTTCCATTTGAAGTAGGTATTATAAATGTCATCATGTCCTATCATAAAAATGATTAGAGTGCGATTTTCACATCTTGAATAGACATTGACTGATTGAGAAATATTGATTCAACTGTAATAATATTTTTTGTTTTAATATCGTACAATATAATATCGGTACAATATTGTTTTCTATTCAAATTTGGTACTTTACGTAATTTTTTTAATTCTTCAATCACATCAGGAATTTTATAAATTGTTTTATTCCACAGATTGAAAAAAATTGGTAATTATGATGTTTGGTAGTTACGGTTGCACAACTTGTACAGCATAATAGGTAATTGATTTCGAGATTTAAGGTCACTAATTTTTAATTTTAATAATTGTTTCGGATTTCATGTCATTTGTTTAAAATTCTATTATTTGGTTCGAAATTTTATTATTTTGTTGAAAATGTAACTATTTTGATAACAGGCCATCTTTTTTTATGAAATATTCAACTAATTGGTTGAAAGTTGAACTCCTTAGTTACAAATTCATTGTTTCGGTTGATGATTCATCTCTTTTCGTAAAAATTTAACTAATTAATTTTTAGAATATTAACATTCTTGATTAAAAAATAACTTCTTGGGTTGAATTTTGAATTCCTTTGTTGCAAATACATTTTTTAAAAGATTTATCATTTGAGTTGCAATTTCATCTCTCTAGTTAAAAATTAAACTATTTTTTTTTCTTATAAAGTCCATTTTTGCCACTGATAATTTAACAATGCCACTTTTCATTGAAAATTTATCCATTTTAGTTGAAAATTCAACAATTTGGTTAAAAATTTATGTATTTTATCCAGGACTCATTTTAGTTGAAAAATTATCTTTGTGTCGGAAATTCAACTTTTTTGGTAGAATAATCGCCTTTTTGGTTCCGGTTTGAAAAATCAACTATTTCATAGATAATTCGTCGTTTTGGCTTTAAAATTGAACAATTTTGTTGAAAATTGATGTGTTTTGTTAAAAATCTGACTGCTTTGTTAAATATTCATTTATTAAAGATTCGCTTGTTTGGTTGAAAATTCAACTTTTTTGTTAAAAAATCGTTTTTTTTTGGTTGAAAATTAATTTGGCACCTGAAAATTTAAATATTCAATTTTTCTTTAGAATTTCATCCTTTTTTATAAGCTAAAAAATCCACTATTTGGTAGAAAATTCATGTATTTTTTAAAAATTCACCTTTATGGTTATAAAATTAATTTTGTGGTTGAAAATTAATTTTTATGCTTGAGGATTCAGCTATTTAATTTAAAAAAATCATTATTCTGGATTGAAAATTCATCCATTCGGTTAAAATTTTAATTGTTTTGTTATAAAATCGTGTTTCTATGTTTAATTCAAATGGTTCAAAATGCCTTTTTTGGTAGAAAATTTATTTTTTATGGAAAGTGAATTTTCTTGTTGAAAATTCTACTATCTTCTGAAAAATTTGGTTTTTTGCTTAAGATTTCAAATATATTTGATTGAATTCCAATCTTTTTTTGGTCTCACATTCAACTATTTTGTTCAAAATGCAATATATTTCAACTTGAAATTACGTATTTAAAAAAAAAAACATCCTATTTCCTCTGTTTTAAGAGAGTTTTGGGCTACGTTACTAACATCAGCAATTTTACTTTTGCAATTGTTGCTAAATGATTCATGCTTTTTAAATAAACTTTTCTTCTTATAAAGACTTATGGAATTTTTAAATTCATTATTAATGCAACTTTGAGCGCGTCTAGGGCGTAATTGGGTGATTGTGAATTCTCTTTTGTTAAAGCTCCTTCGGCTTTAACGAACATATTCTCATCACGTATCTCGTGCTGCGCACTCGATTTTGTTCAAAATGTGAATTTTTCTACATTATGTTCAACATTATTATATCAAACGTAATTTAAATTTATTTCTGTACTTCAGCCTGGGATTGCTTATTCAGATATTGCAAAATAAAGAACAAATTTGATTTATTATGATCACTTCAATATAATTTTGTTGAACATAGCGTGAAGTGTTCTATACACATTTTTAGATATAATTTAGGCGAAAAATATTGTTAAATAAAATGTTATTGAAGCTTGTGTCCTTTTTCCAAAAAGTTAATTTTTTTATTTTCAGTATATTTTTATAACAAGAGTTTATAACAAATTTGTATATCTTTTTTGGTGGAACAACTTTTGTCTTCTCATTATTTCTTCGTATTCTGTGTCGTTTATCCAAAAAAAATTTTTTTAAATTGTTAAACATATTTTTTACGAATAAAAAAAATCTACTCGTCCTATCTAAAAATTATGATAAAAAATGTGTCGATCTTTTTTGGGTGAACAACTTTTGTCTATAATTTTGTTCGTACCTTATGTCTTTTTTCAAAAAATTTTATTTTTTTATTTTTAATGTTATTTTTTACGATTAAAACAAAATCTACGCATCCTATAAAAAAAATATTCATTAAAAATTTGTACCTCCTTTTTTGGTGAGCAAATTTTGTCTATAAATTATTTTCATAGCTTGTGTCGTTTGCCCAAAAATTTAATTTTTTTATTTCATTTTTGACGATTGAAACCAAAACTACGTTTTACATGAAAAAATAATTGATAACCAATTTTTAGATCGTTTTTCGGAGAACAACTTTTATAATTTTCACTTTGGGACAGGGAAATTTCGTTTGAAATTAGGACAGAGAAATTCTGTAATGAATTATAATTTGACTTGGAACAGGAAATTTTGTATATTAAACTGGAATTTTCGAAAAGAATTTACATTCGAATTTAGAAGAAGAGAATTGAGAAGAAATCCCTGTTCCAAACCAGAATTCGTCATAGTTTAAAACTTCCCTCTTGCAAATTTTGGAAAATCGGAGTGACTGCATTTTTGAATTATAATAGAAAATATTGTAAATAAATATAATTCTGATTTTTAAACAGGAATCTTGGAAATAAATTTAATTGTGACTTGGTATAGGGAATTTTCTAAAATAATTATCATTTTGAGTTTGGACGGGAAATAAATGAATGAAATATAAAAGAATCCGTAAAGAATTTTAATTTTGATTTTCGAACAGGGAATTTTGTAAGAAATTATAATTTTGCCTTGGAACATATCATTTTTGACACGGAACGGAAAATTGAAAAAAATTATTTGAATTTTGATTTATAAAAAAAAGGAGTTACAAAAATAATCTCTGTTCCAAGTTAGAATTCGTCATATTTTGAAAATAGTTTGTTCCGAATCAGAATTTGTTTGAATTTAAACATTCTTTTCTTTTTTGGCCCAGAAGAAAGTTGCCTGAGTTTGAAACTTTCTTCTTCCAAATTTTAGAAAAAGGGATTTACTATATTTCTGAATTATAGTATAAAATATTGCAAATAAAAATAATTCTGATTTGGTACAGGAATTTTTGAAATGCAACATTTTTGACATGGAACTGGAAATTTTGAAAAATATTTTTAATTTTGACGCATAAAAAGGAAAATTACAAAAGCAATACCTGTTCCAAGTCGAAATTCGTCAGAGTTTGAAAATACTTTATTCCAAATCAGAATTTCTTTCAATTAAAAAATTCTTTTTTCTTTTTTTGCTATAAATATAATTCTGATTTGCAACAGGAATTTTGGAAATGAATTTTATTTTGACTTGGTATAGGGATTTTTTTTAAAGTTACAATTCTGAGGTTGAACGGGAAATAAATAAATGAAATATAAGAAAACATTTTCGTGAAGAATTTTAATTTTTACTTTAAAACAGGGAATTCCATAAAGAATTATAATTTTCTCTTGGAACATGTACAAGAACAATCCCTGTTCCAAGTCAGAATTCGTCAAATTTTGAGAATTCCTTCTCCAAAATCAAAATCTATTTGAATTCAAAAATACTTTTTTTTTTCGCAAATAAAAATCTACCAGAATCTGAAAATTTTCTTTTCCAAAATTTAGAAAAAGGGGGTTTCTATATTTCTGAATTATAATAGATAGAATTTTGAGTTTGGACAAGAAATAAATAAAGTATTTTCAAAAATGTTTGTAGAGAATTTTAATTTTGTCTTTGAAGCAGGGAATTTTGTGAAGAATTATAATCTTTTCTAGGAACAGGTAATTTTTGACATGGAACGGAAAAATATTAGAAAATAATTTAAATTCTTTTTTATAAAAAGAAAATTTACAACAAAAATTCCCGTTCTAAGTCAGAATTTGTCATATTTTTAAATTTAATAGTTCAAAATCAAACTAAGTTTGAATTTAGCAATTCTTTTTGTTTTGCAAACAAAAATTTGCCAAAATTCATAACTGTCCTCTTTAAACTTTTAGGAAAAGGGAGTCACTGCGACTCAAAATTATTATTTTTTTTAGAATTCTTTGTTCCAAATCAGAAATCTTTTAAATCTTTTGAAATATTTAGAAATCTCCTGAAATCTTTAAATCTCGTTTAAAATCACAAAAATCTTTTGAATTCTTTGAAATTGACCAAGAAATGGTAAAAATTGACTGAAAAATGCCCGGAAATTAAAAATCATGCATCGAATAGCCACCCTGGTTATAAAGTAATATTAATCCTTCAAAAATATCTGATTTGACATATTTTATCTTCTAGAAAGGACATTTTTGATTCTCAGATATAAAACATTTTTACGTAAATTTCCATTTGATAAGGATTACGAGAAAGCCATAAAGATGATATTACGCTGCATTACATTTTATGCACGTTCTTTAATGCGAATCAGTGTCGAGAGCAGGAATATGTCATAAAAAGAAATCACTTTCAAAATTTAAAGAGACGAATCGAGAAAGAATTTCCAGAAGGATTCGTAATTTTATTTATGAGAGTAGCATTTCATACAGACTAGGTGGTGTTCAAAAAGGAAAAAATTATATTTTTTTCAAGTAAATATAAATTTGTTATATTCTTGACAAAATATTAGTACAAACATGTGAAATTATTATTTCTGAAAAATTGGTTTATATCAATTTTTTTTTTCAAGGGCATAAATATTATTTAAATATATATTCAAGACCTTTTAATAATAAATGTACAAAGTTAAAAAAAAATTATCAACAAGGAATACTCATTTCAGTGAGCCGCAATCTTTTTTATATTATGTGCAATTGCATAATTGACCATTACAATTGACAATTATACATAAAATTATAATTGTCAATTACATAATTTTTAATTGTAACACTACAAAATTCAAAACTTTTCAAATAAAAAAATTTACAATTTAAATTTCTGCCATTTTGAAGAGTTTCAATTAAAAATTCTTCAATTTTAAAGATGTACAAATAAAAATTCGTAAATATGGATAATTTTGAAGATCAAGAGTCAAGTTTTTAATATCAAATTGTAGAAATTTCGAAAGTAAATTATCAAAACTACCGCAATTTTTATTGTTAAACTTTAGCAATGCACGCTTAAAGATGTACAATTGAAAATTCTCGAATTTTGAAAATATAAAATTGCAAATTAAAATTAAACTTTTAAGTTTTTTATGTTAAAGGTTTGTAATTTGGAAGGTTTTTTTGAAATAGTTTAATTTTGAAGATTCACAATTGAATATTCTTCAATTTCAACATTTTGCAATTAAAAATTCGTAAATTTTAAGGATGTACAAATAAAAGTTCGTGAATTGGGATAATTTTGAAGATCAAGAGTCAAGTTTTCAATTCTATATCTTCCAAATTGAAGAAATTTTGAAAATAAATCCTCGGAATTACCCAATTTTTAATTTTTAAACTTAAAAAATGCATAGCTCAACATTTTTTAAATTAAAAACTCTTGAATTTAAATAGTTTAGAATTGTAGAATTGCAAACTAAAATTTGGTTTTCAAAATGTTTCTTTTAAAAGTTTGTAATTTGGAACTTTTTTTTTAATAGTTTAATTTTGAATATTCACAATTGAATATTCTTCAAATTTACCGATTTGCAATTAAAAATTCTTCAATTTTGAAGATTTACAATTCAAATTTTTGTACATTTGAATCTTCCAAATTGAAGAAATTTTTATTGTAAATCATCAAAATTACTAAATTTGTACTGGTGAAACTTAAGACTTGCATAATTTTCAATCGTTCTAAATTCTCAAGAATAAAAAATCTTAAATTTTGAAAGTTTATAATTTAAACTTCTACAATTTTTAAGATTTACAATTAAAAATTCTCGAATTTTGAAAATATAGAATTGCAAATTGAAATTACATTTTCAAGATTTTTACTTTAAAGTTTTGTAATTTGGAATTTTTTTTAATAGAATAATTTTGAAGATTTACAATTGAAAATTCTCGAATTTTGAAAATATAGAATTGCAAATTAAAATTGAACTTTGAAGTTTTTTATGCTAAAGATATGTAATTTGGAACGTTTTTTTAAATAGTTTATTTTCGAAGATTCACAATTTAATATTCTTCAATTTTAACATTTTGCAATTAAAAATTCCTAAATTGGGATAATTTTGAAGATCAAGAGTCAAGTTTTCAATTCTATATCTTCCAAATTGAAGAAATTTTGAAAATAAATCCTCGGAATTACCGAATTTTTAAACTTAAAAAATGCATAGTATAACATTTTTAAAATTAAAAACTCTTGAATTTAAAAAGTTTACAATTGTAGAATTGCAAACTAAAATTTAATTTTCAAAATTTTTGTTTTCAAAGTTTGTAATTTGGAAACTTTCTTTTAATAGTTTAATTATGAATATTCACAATAGAATATTCTTCAAATTTAGCGATTTGCAATGAAAAATTCTTCAATTTTGAAGATTTGCAATTCAAATTTTTGTAATTTTAAATCTTCCAAATTGAAGAAATTTTTATTATAAATCATCAAAATTACGAAATTTGTATTTGGGAAACTTGAAACTTGCATAATTTTCAATCGTACTAAATTCTCAAAAATAAAAAATCTTAAATTCAAAAGTTTATTATTTAAACTTGTACAATTTTTAAGATTTACAATTAAAAATTCTCGAATTTTGAAAATA
>CAKNYM010037280.1:0-18181 GCA_932195095.1 Andricus curvator | reverse complement strand
ATTTAAAAAGTTTACAATTGTAGAATTGCAAACTAAAATTTAATTTTTAAAATTTTTGTTTTTAAAGTTTGTAATTTGGAACCTTTCTTTCAATAGTTTAATTTTGAATATTCACAATTGAATATTCTTCAAATTTTGCGATTTGCAATTAAAAATTCTTAAATTTTGAAGATTTACAATTCAAATTTTTGTAATTTTAAATCTTCCAAATTGAAGAAATTTTTATTATAAATCATCAAAATTACAAAATTTGTACTTGGGAAACTTGAAACTTGCATAATTTTCGATCGTACTAAATTCTCAAAAATAAAAAATCTTAAATTTAAAAGTTTATTATATAAACTTGTACAATTTTTAAGATTTATTAAGATTTATTTAGGCAAGGTTTATTATTTAAACTTGTACAATTTTTAAGATTGACAATTAAAAATTCTCAGATTTTGAAATTATAGAATTGCAAATTAAAATTAAATTTTCAAGATTTTTACTTTGAAGTTTTGTAATTTGTAATTTTTTTGTAATAGATTAATTTCGAAGATTTACAATTGAAAATTCTCGAATTTTGAAAATATAGAATTGCAAATTAAAATTAAACTTTTAAGTTTTTTATTTTGAAGGTTTGTAATTTGGAACGTTTTTTTTTAAATAGTTTAATTTCGAAGATTCACAATTAAATATTCTTCAATTTTAACATTTGGCAATTGAAAATTCTTAAAATTGAAAGATGTATAAATAAAAATTCGTAAATTGGCATAATTTTGAAGATCAAGAGTCAAGTTTTCAATTCTATATCTTCCAAATTCAAGAAATTTTGAGAATAAATCATCAGAATTACCGAATTTTTAATCGTTAAACTTAAAAAATGCATAATTTAACATTTTCAAAATTAAAAATTCTTGAATTTCAAAAGTTTACAATTTAGAATTTACAATTGTAGAATTGAAAATTTAAATTTATTTTCAAAATTTCAATTTTAAAAGTTTGTAATTTGGAACCTTTTTTAAATAGTTTAATTTTGAATATCCTTCAAATTTAGCGATTTGCAATACAAAATTCTTCAATTTTGAAGATTTACAATTCAAATTTTTGTAATTTTAAATCTCCCAAATTGAAGATATTTTTATTGTAAATCATCAAAATTACAAAATTTGTACTTGTGCAACTTGAAACTTGCATAATTTTCAATCGTACTAAATTCTCGAAAATAAAAAATCTCAAATTTAAAAGTTCATTATTTAAACTTGTACAATTTTTAAGATTTACAATTGAAAATTCTCGAATTTTGAAAATGTAGAATTGCAAATTAAAATTAAATTTTCAATATTTTTACTTTAAAGTTTTGTAATTTGGAATGTTTTTTACTATATTAATTTTGAAGATTCACAATTGAAAATTCTTTAAATTTAGCGATTTCCAATTTAAAATTGAAATCTCTTTAATTGGAAAGGGATACAAATAAAAATTCTTAAATATCGATTATTTGGAAAATAAAACGTCAGGTTTTTAATTTTGAATCTTCCAAACTGAAATTTTTTTTATTGTAAATCATTAAAATTACACAATTTTTAATTGTAAAAGTTAATACTTGCATCATTTCTAATCGTACTAAATTTTTAAAATAAAAAACTTTTGAATTTTAAAAGTTTGTAATATAAACGTCTACAATTTTAAGAATTTACAATTTCAAATTCTTTATTTCTATGATTTGAAGCTAAAACTTGATAATTTTTTTTTTATAATTTGATTGTGCTAATTTTGATGATTTTGAAGAATAAAGTCAAGAGTGTTCAATTCTAAATCTTTCCAATTGATGAAATTTTAAATTTTTAGCAAGGCAAGGCAAAAAAAGGCAAGAAAAGGCAAAAAAAGGCAAAAAAAGCAAAAAGAGGGAAAAAAGGCCAAAAAAGGCAAAAAAGAAACCTCACAACCAAAATCGAAAATGCAATTTCAAATTCAAGCATTTTTTAAATTTTTTGAACACCCCTAATGGAGGCATTTCAAATGGTAATTTTGTTAATATCAAGGGACAATGGGACATGACCCAATCAGAATATTTGATTTTTCTTTTGATTTCCCCACAGATGAAATTTCCAATTACTATTGTCGACCACCACATGCGATTTCAACGAAAGGGATAGCTGACATCAGCTTTACGATTTCGAAGTGACCATCACGCGATCGAATCAGGCACGAAGGCCTCGATATTCGACAAACCAACAAATTGCCAAAGGCAGAGCTTTTCTAGCTTCATTTTTGCTGACTATTCTCCCAGTGTATTTTTTTCTGTTCCCTTTTCTTATTGGGGAATAGATTTTTATTGAGGTTTATATGCTGGAAAATTGAAATAATTCCTATTTAGGATATAAGTTGTTTTTTAGAAAAAATGTTGAACCATCTTCATCTCTCAAGAATTAACTAAGCGAATGGGTCAAATTCGAAATATTTAAAGCTGAAGTCCTTCAAAAGATTCGTACAGAATAATTAATTTCAACAATTATAATTTTACACCGGCTGGAATTGTAATATCTTAAATTTTAAACGTCCAGAAATGAATATTTTTGAAAACAACTTTTAAATAATAATTAACCCACCAAAAACATTTGCGATGCAAAAAGTCTGTGAAATACAACCACGTGAATTTGTGAAATCGAAGTTGGCCAAGTAATTTAGAAAAAAATATTTGTAATAATAATTTGTAGTAAGTGTCACATAGCCATAGGAGGGTGGTCGCAATAGTTTTGTAACACTTGACACTTCTCTGATAAAAAAAAAATTTTTGAATTAGTTTGGTTGTATTGCAGACCAACATTATTTTTTTTTAAATTCAGTAGTTGCATTTTCAACCAAATAGATGAATTTTCTCAAAGAAAGACGTATTTTTTAAAGTTTAATTTTTGTAAAGAAAAAATATTTTCAGCCAAGAGAGATGAATTTTCAACCTAGAAAGGTGACTTTTCTACCTTAAAAGATGAGTTTTTAATCGAAAAGGACAAATTTTCAAAAATCCGTTGAATTTTCGATGAAAAAAGATGACTTCAACAAAATAGTTTCCTTTTCAACAAAACAATTGAACTTTCAACAAAATTGTTAAATTTTCACCAAATAGCTGAAATTGTAACCTAAAAAGATGAATTTTCCACCAAGAAGACTAACTTTCTACCAAAAGACGAATTTTAATAAAAATACATTTTTCAACCAAACAGTTGAATTTTTAACTGAAAAAGACAAGTTTATAACCAAAAATAGAATAGTTAAATTTTTAGTTAAAAAAACTAATTTTCAGAAACAAAAATTATCAACCAGTTGAATTCAACGAAAAAAAACCAATGTTTAACCAAATGTTTCAATCATTAACTTTCTAATTAATTATTTTATTTTTTATTTTCTAATTTTTTAAATTATTTTATTTTATTTTATTATTTCTAATTAATTAATTATTATTAAAATAATGAATAATTTTCAACGAATCATTTGGATTTTCAACTAAAAAGATGAATTTTCAACCAAAAATGGAATTGTTAAGTTTTAAGCTTAAATAAACTAATTTTTATTTTTTTTTAAACAACTATTAAACGGTTGAATTCAACTGAAAAAAGAATTTCAACAAAATAGTTGAATCCTCAACCAAAATGATGAATTTTCAACAAACAAGATTAATTTTCTACCTAAACAGATGGTTTTCATGAAAAAACATTAATTTGTAACCTTATTAAATATTAATTAATTATCAATTTTCTGAATTAATTTTGGAGATCAAATGAATACAATTTTTTTTGAAGCCATAACATTTTTTATTTATTTTTTATTTACAAAATTAATGTTTCATTATAAAACTATATAGCTATTGTTAAATTTATTAACTTTTAAAAAGTTTTCAACCTAGAATGGAATAGCTACATTTCAAGATAAAAAATGAATTTTTAACAAAAAAAGGAATTTCCAACAAAATAGTTCAATTTTTAAATACATAGTTTAATTTTAAACAAAATACTTTAACTTTCTACCAAAATAATTAAATTTTAACCCAAAATATAAATCTTCAACAAAAAAGTATATTTTCAACCAAATTGGTAAATTTGCGATACAAAAAGACGAATTTTGTTCAAAACAGTTCAATTTTCAACCCAAAAATATGATTTTTACACAAAAAAGTTAATTAACGACCAAATAGTTGACTTTTCAACTAAAATTATAAATATAAAAAAAAGAATTGTTCACAAAGTAGTTCAACTTTGAACCAAGTAATTGATTTTTCAAAGAAAAAATTGAAATCCTAACGAAGCATGTAATAATAATATTTCAACAAAAAAATATTTTAATTTTTGATAAAAAAAAAGTTTAATTGAACAAAGAAAGAAGAATTTTCAACAAAGTAGTTTAATCCTTAAAAAAAAGGATGATTTTTGAACCAAAAAGATTTATTTTATATAAAATTGTATGAATTATCAACAAAATAAATAAATTTTCTGCCAAGTACTTGAACCAAGAATGAAATGAATTTAAAAAAAATAGTTAATTTTTAACCAAAGAGATGAATCATCATCCAAAAAATTAATTTTTAACAAAATGGTTTAAGTTTCTAGCAATTAGTGGATTTTTTCCAAAAAAAGATGAATTTTCAATCGAGAAGATTAATTTTCTATGAAAAATATGAATTTTTAATTAGAAAGGATAAATTTTCAAAGAATTTTTCTTCAAACCAAAGAGATGATTTTTCAACTAAAATGATAAATCTTCGAAAAAAAAAAGATTCTTCCAGAAAAAAAAAAATAAAGAAGAATAGTTGGATTTTCTTATTGGGGTTCTAATGCAGTTCAAATTTACGCGAAAAATGAGAAAAAGGGGAGATTTTTTGATAACAGGAAAAAAATTAGAATTTTATAAAAAGATGTAAAAGTATTTATGGACCAAAATGTATCTTGATTTCAAAATTAAATGTTGAAAGCTAAACAATAGTCACTTAAGAAAAGATCTAAATTATAAAAAAAAACATTTAATCGATAGAAGATGAAGAATTTGTATTCGAGAGATTCATAATTTCACTTTGTGTATAATTTCAGCATAAACAAACTTTTTAAGACAAGTAATTAAAATATTTTTTCAATTTCTTTTATTCATTATTAAAAGTATCCACTTTTTGAAATAATGTTCTATTTATTTTAAATAAGGTAAAAATGGATTTTCGCTCGAAATGTAGAAAATACTTTCTCCGACAAAACAACAATAAGAAATTTTGCATTATTAGAGAAATTTAAACAAAATTGATAGAAAAATTGTTAGTTTCAGAAATATATTCTTTTAAAAAAAAGAATGAAACTGAATGGTTTAAATTTGGTCAAAAGTTTGAATTTCTAAAATTTCGAATGAAGCACTAATTTCGGAAAAAGATATTTAAATTGCTAAAACTGAGTCAGCTGACAAATTATGAAAAGTAAATTTTCTCCTGTTGAATATTTTTTCTACTTGCCCCCAAAATATTGACTTAATTACATATGCATAAGTTCATACAGACATGCATATTGCATAGAGATAGGTTGGTGCAAGAGGGTTCTTCACTTTGCATCGAGTAAAATAGACACTTATCTAATAACATTTTATATCACTAGCATCATTGATTTAAGACAAAAAAAAACAATTTTTATCACAAAATAAAAATTTCGAATGAATATTTATTTATAAAGTTTATTTTTTATTCATTTTTAAGTTTATATTAATATATAAATATTATTTTCCTAAGATTGTTGATAAAATTCACAAAGATTTATGAAGATTTCAGATATGTCAAATCAAAATTTCTACGAAAAAGTTTATTTTCAACCTAATAGTTGAATTTTTAACTGAAAAAGATGATTTCATAACGAAATATGTGATTCATAATTGATATTCAAGCCAAAAAAGTTTTTAAATAAAAACTAGTTTATCTTACCCAAGGAAGACGAATTTTCAACTAAACTAGAGCCTCATACGCGCGCTCCGCGCGCGAACAATTTGTTTACATTCATTTATTTTATTTGGAAATGAATTTCAATAAAATACCATAAAATTAATTTTTACTTCAATAATTTTGATTTTTACATGGCTTCGCATGGATACCCTCTCACGATGCAGAATAAATAATTCTGTAAAAAATTGAGCCTATTCGTTGAAAAATAGCCAGACTCTAAATTTTTCAATCGAAATTGTTTAAATAATTAATAATTCTTGTACATTTACAAAACATAGTGAAAATTCATCGGAAAGACAATCTTAGTTGATTCCGCAAATAAATTGTTCTGAATGTGTTTATGAAAATTGTTTAAATAATTAATAATTATTGTAAATTTTCAAAGTATCATAAGAAAGAGCTATTTGAAAAAACATTCTATTATTGATTCCGTAAACAAATTGAGCCTATTCTTAAAAAAAGCCAACCTCTTGATTTGTTGATCAAAATTGTTTAAATAATTATTCATTCTTAGAAATTTGCAGAGCATTCTAGCAAAAAGTAATTGGAAAGCTATTCTTACTTAATTCTATAAAAAATGGAGCCTGTTCGTGAAAAAATAGCCAAACTCTCAGTTTTTTAATTAAAATTGTTTAAATAATTGAAAATTATTGTAAATTTACAAAGCAAAATATAAAACAGTCATCGGAAAGATATTCTTAGTTGAATTCGTAAACAAAGTGAGCCTATTTGTTGAAAAACAGACAAACTCTGAATATGTTTATGAAAATTGTTAAAATAATTAACAATTATTGTAAATTTGCAAAGTAACATAGGAAAGACTTATTTTTGATACACACTTTTCGGTTCTGTAAACAAATTGAGCCAATTCGTTAAAAATAATGATATTACTATTAATAATTCTTGTAAATTTACAAAGCAGCATATAAAATAGTCATCGAAAAGACATTCCTAGTTGATTCCGTAAACAAATTCTGCCTATTCCTTAAAAAAATAGACAAACTCTGAATATGTTTAGGAAAATTTTTAAAATAATTAATAATTATTGTATATTTTCCAAGTCTCGTAGAAAAGATTTATTGGGAATACATTCTTTCTTTATTCCCTAAACTAATTGATCCAATTCGTTGAAAATGACCGGGCTCTTAATTTGTTTATGAAAATTGTTTAAATAATTAATAATTTTTGAAAATTTGCAAATCATCATACAAAAAAGTAATTGGAAAGACATTCTCAGCTAATTGTGTAAACAAATTTAGCATATTTGTTAAAAAATAGCCAAACTTTAAATTTCTGTATCAAAATTGTTTAAATTATTATTAATTCTTGTAAATTTACAAAGCAACATAGAAAAGAGTCATCGGAAAGACATTCTTAGTTGATTCCGTGAACAAATTGAGCTTATTCGTTTATAGAAATTGTTAACAAAATTCATCGTTCTTGTGAATTTACATAAGCAACATAGAAAATAGTCATCAGAAAGACTTTTCTTAACATCATAGAAAAAAGTAATCTGAAAGATATTCTTACTTAATTCTGTACAAAATTGAGCCTATTCGTTGAGAAATAGCCAAACTCTTAATTTTTCAATCAAAATTGTTTAAATAATTAATAATTCTTGTAAATTTATAAAGCAACATAGAAAAGAGTTATCGGAAAGATATTCTCAGTTGACTCCGTAAAAAAATTGTGCCTATTCCTTAAAAAATACCCAAACCCTAAATATGTTTATGAAGACTGTTTACATAATTAATAATTATTGTAAATTTGCAAAGCTTCATAGAACAGAGTCATCGGAAGGATATTCTTAGTGAATATTGTAACAGAAATTTAGCCTATTCGTTGAAAAATAGCCAAACTCTGAAGTTGTTTATGCAAATTGTTTGAATTAGTAATAATTATTGTAAATTTACGAAGCAACATAGAAAAGTGTCATCAGAAAGAAATTCGTAGTTGACTTTGTAAACAAACTGTACCTATTCCTTGAAAAATAGCCAAACTCTAAATATGTTTATGAAAATTGTTTAAATAATTAATAATTATTATATATTTGCAAGCTATTGTAGAAACGAATTATTGGAAATACATTCTTTCTTGATACCCTAAACTAATTTATCCTATTCGTTGAAAAAAGGCCAAGGTCCTTCTGAAAAGTTAAACAAAAATGTAAAGTTGGTTTTTAAATAAAAAATGAACAAAATTTATCATAAAAAATCCAAACACATTAAAAAAATAAATGGTACTCAAAATTTCGAAAGCTTCAAACATTTTGAAATATAAATGAACTATGACAAAAGCGTTAAATCGAAAATGAATCTTTCAAAATACGAATAAAATATTAAAAATGTTAATTAAAAGCCTTCTTTTTAAAAAATGCGTGAAAGGAATCGATATATACCGAAGTATAAATGCATATACTTCCACTAAGCTTCTCATGAAAACAAACATCTCGAGTTCAAATAAACACAGATCGCCCATGGTCGATAAGAGCGCCTTATGGTTAACTAAGTAACGGTAACGGTAACTAAACGACGAATACCAACTTTCAAAGATAGGATAGTTGAATCCTCAACCAAAAAAGATTATTTTTGAACCAGTTGTATTTTTAAACAAAAAATGGGTAAATTTTTTCACTAAAAGTGAGGAGCTTTCAACAAAATATGATTGTTTTTATCTTTTTTTTTTTATCTTTTATAACATAAACCAAACATATGAATTTTCAACGAAGAAGATTAATTTTCACCCAAAAAAGACGAATTTTCTACAAAATACTTTTCAAAAATATAGTTTCCTTTGCAACCAAAGAGATGAATTTTTAACTGAAATGATGAATTTTCAACAACAAATTTCAACAAATGAGTTCAAAATTCAAGAAAAGAGTGGAATTTTCAATCAAAAAGTTGGCTTTAGAATAAACAAAAAATGGATTATCAACGAAAAATGTAATGCATAATTAACATTTTAACCAAAAAATATTTTAATTATAAATAAAAGTTATGTAGTTTATTTGTTTTTAAGGTTATATGAATATAATTTTCCTACACTTTTTACGAAAAGTAAGGAATTTTCCAAAAAATACGATTGTTTTTATCTTTTTTTATATCTTTTATAATTTTTTAACTCGAGAATATGAATTTTCAAGAAAAAAGGTAATTTTAAATCAAATAGTTGAATTTTCAAACTAATACATGAATCTTCTACCAAGAAGATTTATTTCATACCAAAAAGACTAATTTTCAACAAAATAGTTCAACAAACATGATGTGTGTTTAAAAAAAAATGAATTTGAACAAAGTAGTTAAGCTTTTAACCCAGTAATTGAATTTGCATTAAAAAATGATGAATTCTCAATGAAAAATGTAAAAGTTGATATTTCAATCAAAACGATTGAAATTTAAAAACAGTTGAAGTCATAACAAATACGAATTTTCAACAAAATAATTGAATTCTCAACCAAAACAGATTAATATTCATCCAAGAAGAAGAATTTTCAACCAAGAATAACCATTTTCGTCCAAAAAAGAAGATCTGTTATCGAAAATGTAATTGTTGATATTTCAGTACAACATTTTTAAATTTTAAATCAAAAACAGTCGAATTCATAAGAAATAGGAATTTTTAGAAAAATACAAATTTCCAACAAAATATTTAAATTCTTAACAAAAAAAGATTAATGTTTAACCAAGTAGATAAATTTTTAACCAAGAAGAGCAATTTTCTGCAAACAAAAAAAATTGTTTCAACGAAAATAATGAATCTTTAATAGTTGATAGTTGATATTTCAATTCAAAAATATTTTGATTATAAATGAAAAACAGTTAATTTTATTAAAAAAAGACGAATATTTAACAAAATAGTTGAATCTTCAACTAAAACAGAATAATATCCGATCAAAAAATGAATTATCAACTAAAAAGTTTAATTTTCTGCCAAAAAATATGAATTGTCAACAAAATACATGACTTTTCAACAAAATAGTTACATTTTCAACTAAAGAGATGGAGTTCAACTAAAATAATACATCTTCAACAAAAAAGTGAATTTTTAACAAAAAAGTTTAATTTTCACAAAGAAGTAGACTTTTTAACCAAAAAAGATGAATTCTTTTCGAAAAATGTAATAGTTGAAATTTTAATAAAAAATATTTTTATTTTAAATAAAAAATAGATGAATTCATAAAAAAAATATTAGACTAAATAGTTGAATCCTGAACCAAAACAGATTATTATTTAACCAACAAAGACGGATTTTCAGCAAAATATATGACTTTTCAACAAAATACAAATTTTCAACAAAATAGTTGAATCCTGAACCAAAACAAATTAATATTTAAACAAGAAGATGAATTTTCAGCCAAGAAGTTAAATTTAATTTTTGAATAATTGATGGTATATCTTAAACCAAAAAAGTAAATTTAAAAAAAAGGAAGTTTAATTATTAATTATTATCTAATTAATTATTATCATAATAATTATTATCATACCACGCTGAAAAAACCAGTTCTCGTCAGATCACTGAAGTTAAGCAGCGTTGGGCGCGGTTAGCACTTGGATGGGTGACCATTCGAGAAAACTGAGTGCTGTTGGCACATCGTGGGTGTGGTGAGCCCACACTTGTAGTTATTTACTACAAGTTATCAACCTAGAAACACTACCCGAATCGGGTAGTGTCACGCCTACCCCGAAAGGGAAATGGCTTAATGGTATACATCTAAAATGTAATAGTTGATATTTCACTCAAAAAACGTTTCAATTTTTAATTAAAAACAATTCAATTCTTCCAAAAGGGATGAATTTAAAAAAAAAAGTTTATTCTCTTAACCCAAAAATATCAATTTTCAACAAAGAAGTTAATTGTAATCCAAATAGTTGAATTTTCTACCAAGTAGATGGATTTTGAACCGAAAAACAGAAATTTTCAACAAAAAAAAATGTAACAGTTGATATTTAAATCAAAATAGATTTAAATTTTTAATAAAAAAGTAGTGGAATTCATCCAAAAAAGGCGAATTTTTCAACAAAATAGTTACATCCTTAACCAGAACAGATTAATTTTCGACAAATTACACACATTTTGAACCAAAGAGATGAATTTTTATCTCTACTCAATAATTTTTTATCCTGACGAGGAAAATTATATGATTTCGAAACGTTGAGAAATGGAATAAAGGATCCAACAACTGAATTCTTTTGGTCTAAAGTATGTCATTTCAACACCTTTAACATTATATTTTTATAAATTATATCACTCAGACAAACAACATCGCTTTCCAACATCTCTTTTAATCTAACGATAATATTTCTGTAAATATTTTCATTTATTTTTAAATAAGTAATAAAAATTGATACAAATTCTAGAGAATCCTCTATATATCTACGACCTGAATAGTTTTTGACACACAATGAAGTAGATCTCGCAAAATCTCCTTTTCGCACTGAAATTCTGATTACTTGCTCAAATTTACATCTCGCAGATGAAATTTTGATGCAAAAATTTCCAATCAATCATGATCTTATTCGCCTGTCCGTTCGTGGATTCAAGCCAAAAAACTACGCAATTGAGTTTGTGCAGAATATAGTTCACACTTTGCAGATTATTGATTTTGGCACAGGAAACGTTTTGAAGGGGTGGCCTTTTGACTGTGAACTTTGCACTTTATTCACTATCGAAACCGATCCCAGGTCATGGAATAATGCAATTTTTAATGAAAAATCTAATTAAAAAAAGGAGCGTCCACACTAGGGTGGTCCAAAATTTTTTTTCGAATTTTCATGCATATCTTCACCAAACTTTCAGAAGGTTTTTCTGAAACATTCAGCTTTTCTGAGACTTTTTAGTTAGGAACAAATAATAAATATTAATAATAATATTAATTTAAACAAAAAAGTTCTTAGTAACTTCTTCAGGGAAAATTTACATTTAATATGATCCATGCAGAAAATTTGAAGAATATTTCAAATATTTGTTTTATTTCAGGAAAATATATTTACAAAAAAGGAAAAGGTTGTTTAAGAAATAATTCTCTCTTATGTTTATTTATTATTTGTTCGTAACTAAAAAGCCAATGCAAAGTTAAAAATTTCAGAAAAAATTGCTACTTTATATCAATTATCTGAAAGAAGATAGTTATAAACAATGATAAATTATTTAAAAAAATATGTTTATCAACTTAAATTAATTATTACCTGACTATAATTAAAGAGTTGAAAATAGTTTGGGAATTTTTTGAAAACCGCGACTTCCTAACAATTATCTAAGAGAAGATAGTTATAAATAATAAATTGTTCGAACAAATACGTTTGTTAACTTGCAATAATTATTATCTCATGAAGTGAAAAGTGGACAAAAAATTAAAAATTTCAGAAAAAAACCGAAAATATCTAGCATTAGTATAGGAGAAGATAGTTATAAACAATAATAATTTATTTGAACGAATAAGTATACTAAATTGCTCTATGCATTACCTTACTTCAAGTGAAAAGTGGACAAAAAGAAAAAAATTTCAGAAAAAACCGCAACTATCTAGCATTACTATAGAAGAAGTAATAATAATTTGTTTAAACAATTATGTTTCTCAACATGAATAACTTATTACCTTAGTCTAATTGAAAAGTTAAGAATAAATTGAAAAATTTGAAAAAAACTGCGACTATAACTTTATTTTATTGCTAAGAACAATTATAAATTGTTTAAACAATTTATATAAACATCCAATTATCAATGAAGTAGTATTTTATGGATTAGAAACACTTTTCAATACATGGACGATTCTGAATAAAATTTACAAATAATTTATAATTACAAAAAATTTTTGTTGTAATTGAACAAATTTAGGGGCGGTAGGCATGAAATTTCGAGAAAAAAATTTTCCTATGCATTTTATGAACACCCTAGTCCACATTACATGACGCTATTTCAAGTGATTTTTCACAGATCAAAAGATTTTTGATGATTAATTTACCTGATTAGGAAACGTCCATAAGCTTTTTTCTCCTTTTCAAAGAATTCTAATTTTTTCCCTGTTTTTTTTTTGCTTAAATTTTAACTTAATTAATTGAAGCCAATAAGAAGATCCAACTATTCTTGGTAAAATGTTGTTTTTTTTTTGGTTTGAAAAATCCACCATTATATTTTTGCGGTTCGGAATTTATCTCATTTAGTTAAAAATTCGATTTGGTTGAAAATTTAATTATTCTGTTTAAAATGCAACTATTTTGTTAAAAAGTAATATTTTTTTGGTCAAAAATTCATTTACATTGTTGCAAGTTGAACCACTTTGTTTAAAATTAAATTTTTGTTCTTGAAAATTCATCTCTTTGGTTGGAAATTTAACTATTTTTTTGAAAATTTGTTTGTTTTTTGATTAAAAATTAATTGTTTAAACTGAAAATTTAACTATTCCATTTTTAGCTGCAAATTTATCTTTTTTAGTTGAAAATTCAACTATTTGGTTGAAAATTCATCTTTTTTCGTTGAAAATTTATGTAATTTGTTGATAATTTATTTTGTTGTAGAAAATTAATCTTCTTGGTTAAAAATCAACTCTTTGGTTGATTTTTGAACTCTTTTCTTAAAAATTCATTTTTTTAAAAGATTTATCATTTTAGTTGACAATTATTCATCTCTCTGGTTGAAAATTCATCTAATTCGTTAAAAATTCATGTACATTGTTGAAAGTTGAACTAATTTGTTGAAAATTAATTTTGTTTGTTGAAAAGTCATCGTTCTGGTTGAAAATCTAACTTTTTTATTTAAAATTTGTTTAATTTCTAATTAAAAATTATTTTTTTAAACTGAAAATTTAAATATTCTATTTTTTCTGAAAATTTATCTTTTTTAGTTGAAAATTCATCTTTTTTCGTTGAAAATTCATGTAATTTTTTGATAATTTATTTTTTTCTTGTAGAAAATTAATCTTCTTCTTCCAATATCAACTCTTTTGTTGATTTTTGAACACCTTTCTTAAAAATTCATTTTTTTTAAAGATTCATCATTTTATTTGACAATTATTCATCTCTTTGGTTGAAAATTAAAGTAATTCGGTAAAAATTCATCTGCATTGTTGAAAGTTGAACTAATTTGTTAAAAATTAATGTTATTTGTTGAAAACTCATCGTTTTGGTTGAAAAAGTAACAATTTTATTGAAAATTTGTTTAATTTTTAATAAAAAATTAATTTTTTTAACTGAAAATTTAAATATTCTATTTTTTGTTGAAAATTTATCTTTTTTCGTTGAAAATTAATGTGATTTGCTGATAATTTATTTTTTTTTTTGTAGAAAATTAATCTTCTTGGTTAAAAATCAACTTTTTTGTTGAGTATTGAACTCTTTTCTCAAAAATTCATTTTTTTTTCAAAGATTCATCATTTTAGTTGACAATTATTCAACTATTTGGTTGAAAATTCAACTAATTCGTTCGATTCATCTACATTGTTGGAAGTTGAACTAATTTGTTAAAAATTAATTTTGTTTGTTGAAAACTCATCGTTTCGGTTGAAAATGTAACTATTTTATTGAAAATTTGTTTCATTTTTAATTAAAAATTAATTTTTCAAACTGGAAATTTAAATATTCTACTTTTGCCAAAAATTTATCCTTTTTAGTTGAAAATTCAACTATTTGGTTGGAAATTAATCTTTTTTCGTTGAAAATTCATGTAATTTGCTGATAATTTATTTTTTTTTTTGTAGAAAATTAATCTTCTTGGTTAAAAATCAACTCTTTTGTTGAGTATTGAACTCTTTTCTCAAAAATTCATTTTTTTTCAAAGATTCATCATTTTAGTTGACAATTATTCAACTATTTGGTTGAAAATTCAACTAATTCGTTCGATTCATCTACATTGTTGAAAGTTGAACTAATTTGTTAAAAATTAATTTTGTTTGTTGAAAACTCATCGTTTCGGTTGAAAATGTAACTATTTTATTGAAAATTTGTTTCATTTTTAATTAAAAATTAATTTTTCAGAATGAAAATTTAAATATTCTACTTTTGCCAAAAATTTATCTTTTTTAGTTGAAAATTCAACCATTTGGTTGGAAATTAATCTTTTTTCGTTGAATATTCATGTAATTTGTTGATATATTTTTTTTTTTTTTTAGAAAATTAATCTTCTTGGTTAAATATCAACTCTTTTGTTGATTTTTGAACACCTTTCTTCAAAATTCATTTTTTTTTAAAGATTCATCATTTTATTTGACAATTATTCATCTCTTTGGTTGAAAATTCAACTAATTCGTTAAAAATTTATCTAAATTGTTGAAAGTTGAACTAATTTGTTGAAAATTAATTCTGTTTGTTGAAAACTCATCGTTTTGGTTGAAAATGTAACTATATTATTGCAAATTTGTTAAAGTTTTAATTAAAAATTAATTTTTTAAACTGAAAATTTAAATATTCTCTCTTTGCTGAAAATGTATCTTTTTTAGTTGAAAATTCAACTATTCATTTGAATATTCAAGTATTTGGTTGAAAATTTATCTTTCTTAGTCGAAAATTTAAGTATTTGGTTGAAAGTTCCTGTATTTGGTTGGTAATTATTCTTTTTTGTCGAAAATTAATCTTTTTTGTTAAAAATCAACTGTTTTTTTTTAAATATTAAACTCTTTTCGTAAAAATTCTTTCTTGTTATTGTTAAGAGTTAAATTTGTTCACTGAAAATTCAACTATTCAAATTTTGGCGGAAAATTGATATTTTAGATTAAAATATTAATAGTATATTAATATATAATAATGTATCAAATATAATATATAAAAATAAGAAAAATATAAATATATAATAGTAATAAGTATATTTGGTTGAAAAATCAACTACTTGGTTTAAGGTTGAACTACTTTGTAAACAATTCTTTTTTTTTTTGGTTGAAGATTGATCATTTCAGTTGAAAACTCAACTTTTTGGTGGTAAATTTACTTTTTTGTTGAAAATTTAACTATTTTCTAGAAAATTCGTTTTTTGGCTTGAGAATTCAACACTTTTGTAGAAAATTAAACTGTTTGGTTGAAAATTAACTTTTTTTTAAATTCATATTGTTTTTTGAAAATTCAACCAATTTGGTATTAAATGATTAATTATAAAATTTAACTACTTCGTTAGAAATGAGGTTTTTTGGTTAAAAATTAATTTTTTCTTAAGTGAAAATTCATAAATGAAATCATTAAAGTTCATCAGTTTGGTTGAGGATTCAACTATTTTTTTTTTTAAATTCTTCGTTTTTTGTTGAATTTAACGGGTTGATAATTCATTTTTTTGTTTTTTGAAAAGTAGTTTTTTTTTGTTTAGTTATGAATTAAGTTTCTTATTTATTTATTTAAGTTGTTAATGCATTCATTTATAGAAGATACTTATATAATTTGAAATTGTATCGCTATACTATTCGAAGTTTAATTTATAACTCTTGGGAAAAAAGAGAAAATTTATGTTCTAGCCGAATCTCTATTTCTTCTACCTTTTTATTCAATCCCATTTCCCTTCAAGGTCTCCTAGTTTATTCAGCTATAGTGATCAAAATTCCGACCTTATATAGGGCAAAGAGAATAACGATTTTTATCATGTTTTTTTTACAGGCTTAGATCAAACCTATCGTATTCTGTCCTTTTCTATCCTATTTTAAAATTTTAATTTTTTTAAAGTCCTAATTATTCTTTTTACTTTTAGTTTATATGTCATTCATCCTGTATCACTTTTTCCGATTCCCGTTTTCAAAAATCCTATTCCACATTCCGGGATAATATTTATTTCATTATTAATAAAATATTATTTTAAAATTGATAATATTTCTCATAATTTTATATTAAAAAACAAAATTATATTAAATAATTTTTTTTTATAAATAATTATTAATAACAATATGTTAGTAATAAACTTGTAATAAACAATTAACTTGTAATCCGGTATAATCCAATTCAAATGAGGTGTAATTCACTGGTAATCCAGAGTAATCTAGGTACAAAATTAATATTTGTGATTGAAAATTCAACTATTTGGTGAAACATTTATCTACTTCGTAGGAAATTGAAGTATGTTCTTGAAAAATCGTTTTCCTTTTTGTTTCGAAATTAATTTTTTAACTGAAAATTTAACTATTCACTTTACATTACCTAGTTGGTTTAAAATTCATGTATTTTGTTAATAATCTGTTTTTTTTTTAAAACTAATATGGTAAAATATTGAACCATTTTGTTGAAAATTTGTTTTTCTTTTGGATGAATATTATTTGTTTTAATAGTTGAAAATTCAACTAATTTGTTGAAAATTCAACTATTTTGTTGTAAAGTCAACTATTTGGTTAAAAATTCATGTATTTTGTTAAAAACCCGTTTTTTTGTAGAAAATTAAAGTTCTTTTTCCAAAAGTTATATTTTTGATTCAAAATTCAACTTATTTGGTCAAAAATGTTACCTTTTTGTTGAAGATTCTTCTTTTTGTTTTCGTTCAAAATTAATTTTTTCAACAGAAATTGTAACTTTTTCCTTTTTGATTGTTAATTTATCTTTTTTAGTTGAAAATTCAATTATTTTGTTGGAAATTCAACTATTTGGATGAAATTTCGTGCATTTTGTTGAAAATCCGTTTTTTTTGTAAAATATTATTCTTCTTGCTCGAAAAAAAAAAAATATATATATATATTTGTGGTTGAAAACTTAAAAATGTTACCTTTATGTTGAAGATTCTTCTTTTTTTTTATTGAAATTTAATTTTTTCAACTGAAATTTAACTTTTCCCTTTTTGATTATAAATTTTTTTTTAGTTGAAAATTCAACTATTGGATGAAATTTCGTGAATTTTGTTGAAAATCTGTTTTTTTTTGTTGGTAAAATATTATTCTTCTTGCTCGAATATATATATATTTGCGGTTGAAAACTGAACTAATTTGGTAAAATATTTAAACATTTTGATGAAAATTTGTTTTTCTTTTGGATGAATATTACTTGTTTTAATAGTTGAAAATTCAACTATTTTGTTGAAAATTTAACTATTTTGTTAAAAATCCGTTTTCTTGTAGAAAATTAATGTTCTTGCTCCAAAATTTATATTTTTGCTTGAAAATTGAACTAATTTGGTCAAAAATGTTACCCTTATGTTGAAGATTCTTCTTTTTTTTCGTTGACAATTAATTTTTTTGACTAAAATTTTAGCTTTTCTCTTTTTGATTGTAAATTTTTTTTAGTTTAAAATTCAATTATTTTGTTGAAAATTCAACTATTTGGATGAAATTTCGTGCATTTTGTTGAA
>CAKNYM010037278.1:0-13200 GCA_932195095.1 Andricus curvator | reverse complement strand
TTATTCGTTGAAATTTAACTTTTTGTTTGAAAATTCAACTATTTCTTAAAAAATCGTCTTTTGGTTTAAAAGTTCATCTTTTTTGGTTAAAAATTTGTCTGTTTTGGTTCAGAATTCAACTCTTTTTTTGAAAATTCAACTAGATATTTGGTTTAAAATAAACTTTTTTCTTCAAAATTAACTTTCTTCGTTGAAAATTTAACTATTTTTGGAAAAATCGTATTTTGGTTTAAAAGTTTATCTTTTTTGGTTAAAAATTTATCTGTTTTGAATTGAACTCTTTTTTTTGAAATTTAACTAGATATTTGGTTGAAAATTAACTTTTTTGTTGAAAATTTATATTTTTGTGTTGAAAATTAAAATAATTTGTCAAAAATTTGTCTGTTTATGCTTGGAATTTCAACAGTGTAGTAGAAAATTTAACTATTTCGTTCAAAATTTATATTTTCGGTAAAAAAGTTCCAGTTTTTTGTCAATAATTCGTCTTTTTAGGCTTGAAATTTGAACAGTTTGGTAGAAAATTAAACTATTTTATTGAAAATTCAACTTTTTGGTTAAAGATTAACTTTTTTATTAAAAATTCATATTTTTGCGTAAATAATTTAACTTTTTTTGTAAAATATTCATCTTTTTGGCTTGAAAATTCGACAATTTGGTTGATTTTTTTCTTTTTTGATGAAAAAATCTGTCTTATATGAAAATTCTACTCTTTTGTTAAAAATACGTCTTTTTGGTTTAAAAATTCAACTATTTTTTTTGGAAAATTCAACTGTTTTGTAGAAAACTCATCTTTTTTGTTTAAAAATTCATCTCTTTTGATAAAAAAATTAATCTTTTTTGGTTAAAAATGTCACTGTTTTGTTTAAAATTAATTTGTTTTCCTTACGAATTCAACTTTTTTTTTAATTCAATTATTCAGTTGAAAATAAACTTTTTTGATAAAAATTCACATTTTCGGTTGAATTTCTTTGTTGAAAACTTGTTGAAAACACTTTTTTTTTTAAAGATTTATTTTAGCTGAAATTTCCTCTCTGATTGAAAATTTAAATATTTTACTCAAAATTCGCCTTTTTGGTAGAAAATTAATCTTTTTGGTTGAAAATTCAAATTTTTGTCTTAAAAATTCGTCTTTTTTGCTTGAAATTTTAATAGTTTGGTAGATAATTAAACTATTTTGTAGAAAATTCAACCATTTCATTGAAAATTCATCTGTTTGGTTAAAAATGAAATTAATTGTTAAAAATTATATTTTTTGGTAAAAAAAACTTTTTGGTTAAAATGAACTTTATTGTTAAATATTCATCTTTTCGGCTTGAAAAGTCGACAATTTGGTTGAAGATGAACTTTATTGTTGAAAATTCATATTTTTGGATTGATAATTCTGTTTTGTCGGAAAGTATTCTTTTCAGGTTTGGAATTTTAACAGTTTCGACTACATATTTGGTTAAAAATTCAACTTTTTGCCAAAAATTCTTCTTTTTACGGTTGGAATTTTAACAATTTGGTAAAAAAATTAACCATTTTGTTGAAAATTCAACTTTTTAGTTTAAAATTAACTTTTTTGTTAAAAATTCATGTTTTGGGTCGAAAATTAAAATTTTTGTAAAAAAATGCGTCTTTTTGCCTTGAAAATTCATATATTTTGTTGAAAATTAATATTTTAGGCTTGAGATTTTCACAGTTTGATAAAAAATTCAACAATTTGGTTGATTTTTGTTTCTTGCTTGGTTGAAAACTCTTTCTTAATTAAAAATTCCACTATTTTTTAGAAAATGCGTCTTTATAATTAAAAAATTTAACTATTTTGTAGAAAATTCAATTGTTTTGTAGAAAATTCAATTGTTTTGTAGAAAATTCGTCTTTTTGGCTTGAAAATTCAACAATTTGGTTTTTTTTCTTTCTTGATTGAAAAATCCTTCTAAGTTAAAAATTCCACCCTTTTGTTCACAATACGTCTTTTTGGTTGAAAAATTAAAATATTTTTTAGAAAATTCACCTGTTTTGTAGAAAATTCGTCTTTTTGGCTTGAAAATTCAACAATTTGGTTGATTTTTATTTCTTTTAGGTTGAAAACTCTTTCTTAGTTAAAAATTCCACTCTTTTGTTGAAAATGCGTCTTTTGAAATTAAAAATTTTACTATTTTATAGAAAATTCATCTTTTTGGCTTGAAAATTCAATAATTTAGTTGAAAAATTAATAATTTTGGGCTGAAAATTCACCTTTTTTGGTAGGAAATTCAAATATTCGGTTAGAAATTAACTTTTTTTTATGGAAAATCCATATTTTCGGGCCGAAAATGAATTTTTTTTGTAAAAAGTTCGTGTTTTTGGTAGGAAAATTCAACAATTTGGTAAACAATTCGACTAATTGGTTGAAAATTGAATTATAGCGTTGAAAATTAACTTTTTTGTTAAAAATTGATATTTTGCGGTTAAAAATTCAACTGTTTTGTAGAAAAATTGTCTTTTTGGCTTGAAAATTCAACAACGTGGTTGATTTTTTTCTTTCTCGATTGAAAATTCTTTCTTAGTTGAAAATTCCACTCTTTTGTCGAAAAAGCGTCTTTTTTAATTAAAAATTCAACTATTTTATAGAAAATTCATCTTTTTGGTTTGAAAATTCAACAATTTAGTCGAAAAATTCATCATTTTGCGCAGAAAATTCATCCTTTTTGTTATGAAATTCAACTGTTCAGTCGAAAATGAACTTTTTTGTTGAAAATCCTTATTTTCGAGTTGAAAATTCCACACTTTTGTTGAAAATTCGTATTTTTTTTCAAAAAATTCATCTCTTTTGGTCATTTTTTTAAATTGATTTAGTTGAAAATAAAATTTTTGAAAAAAATGCATATTTTCTGGCCGAAAACTAGTTGTTTTGTGTGTTCGTCTTTTTGGCTGGAAAATTCAACAATTTGGTAGAAAATTCAACTATTTGGTTTAAAAATTAACTTTTTTGTTAAAAATTCAACTGTTTTGTAGAAAATTCGTTTTTTTGTCTTAAAAATTCATATTTTAGGCTTGAAATTTTAATATTTTGGTAGAAAATTCAACTATTTGCTTAAAAATTCATGTTTTTTTTTTAAATTCGTCTTTTCGGCTTGAAAGTTCAACATTTTGGTTGATTTTTTTTCTTGTTTGGTTGAAAACACTTTCTGAGTTAAAAATTCCACTATTTTTTAGAAAATCCTTCTTTTTAATTAAAAAAATTGAACTATTTTGTAGAAAATTGAACTTTTTGGCTTGAAAATTCAACAATTGGGTTGATTTTTTTCTTTCTTTTTGGTTGAACCACTTTGCTGAAATTTCATTTCTTTGGTTAAAGATTGATCATTTCAATTGAAAATTCGTCTCTTTTGTTGAAAAATTTTTTTTTGTTTGTTGAAAATTAAGTTTTTCAATTATAAATTTAACTAATCCAGTTGAATATTACATCTTTTTAGTGAAAAATTGATCTATTTTGTTAAAAATTAATGTTTGGAATTCAAAATTGAATTTTTCAATTTTTGGTTAAAATCTTATCATTTTTAGTTAAAAATTCAAGTATGTGTTTGAAAATTCATGTATTTTGTTGAGAATTCGCCCTTTTTGTAGAAAATTCATTTTTTTGTAGTAAAATTAATTTTTTTTTCGCTTGAAAATTAATTTTTGTACTGAAGTTTTAAATAATCCAGTTGAATATTATGTAATTTTAGTTGAAAATTCCTCTCTGATTGAAAATTTAACTATTTTGCTGAAAATTCTCCTTTTTTGGTAGAAAATTAATCTTTTTGGTTGAAAATTCAAAGTTTTGGTACAAAATTATTTACATATTTTGTTTTATGGAGCTTCTGGATTTTTATAAATATCATTAAAATTTTATTCAATTACAATGTGGTTCAAATTAAACTATTTTGTAGAAAATTCAACAATTTTATTGAAAATTCAACTGTTAGGTTGAAAATTAACTTTATTGTTAAAAATTATATTTTCGGGTCAAAAAATAAATTTTGTTGTTAAAAATTCGTCTCCTGAGGCTTGGAATTTCATCAGTTTGATAGAAAATTTAACTGTTTTGTTGAAAATTCAACTTTTATGTAAAATATTCATTTTTTTGACTTGAAAATTCGACAATTTAGTGGAAGATGAACTTTTTTGTTGAAAATTCAAATTTTTTTTTTGGCAATTTCTCCTGTTTTGTCGGAAAGTCTTCTTTTCAGGTTTGGAATTTTAACAGTTTGGTAGAAAATCCGACTACACATTTGGTTGAAAATTTAACTGTTCGGTTAAAAATTAACTCTATTTGAAAAAATTATATTTTCGGGTCAAAAATTCCACTTTTGGTCAAAAATTCGTCTTCTGAGGCTCGGAATTTCAACAGTTTGGTAGAAAATTGAATTATTTTGTTTTAAAAATTCGTATTTTAGGCTTAAAATTTTAATATTTTGGTTGAAATTTAACTGTTTGATTAAAAATTAACTTTTTTGTTAAAAATTCATATTTTTGGGTCAAAAATTCAAATTTTTGTAAAATAAATCATCTTTTTGGCTCACAAAATTCATATTTTAGGCTTGAAATTTTAACAGTTTGGTAGAAAATTCAACAATACGGTTGATTTTTTTTCTTGCTTGGTTGAAAACTCTTTCTTAGTTAAAAATTTCACTATTTTTTAGAAAATTCACCTGTTTTGTAGAAAATTCGTCTTTTTGGCTTGAAAATTCAACAATTTGGTTGATTTTTTTTCTTTCTTGATTGAAAAATCCTTCTGAGTTAAAAATTCCACCCTTTTGTTGACAATACCTCTTTTTGTTGAAATATTAAAATATTTTTTAGAAAATTCACCTGTTTTGTAGAAAATTCGAATTTTTGGCTTGAAAATTCAACAATTTGGTTGATTTTTTTTCTTTTAGGCTACAAACTCTTTCTTCGTTAAAAATTCCACTCTTTTGTTTTTTTTTTGAAAATGCGTCTTTTGGAATTAAAATTTCAACTATTTTTATAGAAAATTCATCTTTTTGGCTTGAAAATTCAACAATTTAGATAAAAATTTGATAATTTTGGACCTTTTTTGGTAGGAAATTCAACTATTCGGTTAAAAATTTCCTTTTTTATTGAAAATCCATATTTTCGGGCCGAAAATTAATTTTTTTTGTAACCAGTTCGTCTTTTTGGTTGGAAAATTTAACAATTTGGTGAAAAAATAGACTATTTGGTTGAAAATTGAATTATAGCGTTGAAAATTAATTTTTTTGTTAAAAATTCATATTTTTTGGTTAAAAATTCAACTGTTTGATAGAAATATCTTTCTGGCTTGAAAATTCAACAATTTAGTTGAAAAGTTCATAATTTTGGGCTGAAAATTCATCTTTTTTGTTAGGAAATTCAACTATTCTGTCGAAAATTAACTTTTTTGTTGAAAATCCATTTCAGGTTGAAAATTCCACGCTTTTGTTGAAAATTCGTCTTTTTTGTTTAAAAATTCATCTCTTTTGGTAATTTTTTTTAGATTCAATTATTTAGTTGAAAATAAACTTTTTGATGAAAATTCATATTTTCTGGCCGCAAATTAATTTTTTTTTTGTAAAAAGTTCGTCTTTTTACAAAAATTTGTAACAGTTTGGTAGTAAATTCAACTTTTTGGATTGAAAATCCATCTATTTTGTGAGAAATTTCACCTTTTTTAGTTAAAAAATTAAAACTGCAGCTCTTTGGTGAAAAATAATCTGTTTTAGTTAAAGATTCTTCCTTTTTGTTCAAATTCAACTATTTTTGGCTCAAGATCAAAATATTTGTCAGTAGATATATTATATTTTTCGTTTAGAATTTATCTTTTTTGGTTGAGAGTTCAACTACTCAAAATTTACCCTTTTTGGTAGAAAATTAATCTTTTTGGTTGAAAATTCAACGTTTTGGTTAAAAAATAATCTAAATATTTTATTTTAAGATTTTTCTGGATTTTTGGTTGAAGATTCATAATTTTAGCTGAAAATTCCTCTCTGAAAATTTAACTATTTTGTTCAAAAATTACCTTTTTTGATAAAAAATTAATCTTTTTAGTTAAAAAATAATCTACATATATTGTTTTAAGGAGCTTCTGGATTTTTATAAATATTATAATTTTATTTAATTGCAATGTGGTAATTAACTGATTTAAAATTTGTTTAAATCCTCCACCCTGAATAAATTAAATCAACTAATAAAGTATTCAATATAAAAAATTAAAAAGGTACAAAATCAATTTTATTTGCCATGTCAATGACCCTTAAATTTTCTTATCCTGAAAAAAAAATTCCTCATTATATTAATTTATGAACATGAGATATAATCACCTTATCTTTAATTACTATATTTAGAAGCACAGAAAGTTCAAGTCAATGGAAAATTTGATAAATCGCGCAAATAATTCGTTTAAATGAATCAACACTTCCGACAAGTCGACAATATTATTTAAAGACCAGAATTCTACTCTTGCAACATTTTTCATAAAAATAATCTTTTATAAATAGAATAATACTGATTTTAGATTTAATCATTTGTAAATTTAAGTCTTTTTTTATTTATCATTTATTTCCTGACTTTTGCAAGTATTTTTTGTAAATAAATAAAAAATAAATCATATAATATAAATAAATAAAAAAATTCTCCACTTGAAATAAAAAAATTAGGAAATCTTCAGTCCTGAAAACCTGCAATTGTCAGGAAATTTTTTTTTACCTGGAAAAATCTGGAAATGTCAGGCAATTTTTTGGGAAGCGTTTCTAAATTTTTAAAAATGCAATATAAAAATATTACGTTAAATCCAGTGGATTTAACGTTTCGTTTTTTGTTGAAAATTCGTTTTTCTTTTGGTTTAAAATTAATTTTTCAACTTAAAATTTAACTACTCTGTTTTTTATTATAAATTTATCTTCTTTAATTAAAAAATCAACTACTATCCTATCTTTGAAAGTTGGTATTCGTCGTTTAGTTACCGTTACCGTTACTTAGTTAACCATAAGGCGATCTCATCGACCATGGGCGATCTGTGTTTATTTGAACTCGAAATGTTTGTTTTCATAAGAAGCTTAGTGGAAGTATATGCATTTATACTTCGGTATATATCGATTCCTTTCACGCATTTTTTAAAAAGAAGGCTTTTAATTAACATTTTTAATATTTTATTCGTATTTTGAAAGATTCATTTTCGATTTAACGTTTTAGTCATAGTTCATTTATATTTCAAAATATTTGAAACTTTCTAAATTTTGAGTACCATTTATTTTTGTATTGTGTTTGGATTTTTTATAATAAATTTGGTTAATTTTTTATTTAAAAACCAACTTTACATTTTTGTTTAACTTTTCAGAAGGACCTTGGCCTTTTTTCAACGAATAGGATAAATTAGTTTAGGGTATCAAGAAAGAATGTATTTCCAATAATTCGTTTCTACGATAGCTTGCAAATATATAATAATTATTAATTATTTTAACAATTTTCACAAACGTATTTAGAGTTTGGCTATTTTTCAAGGAATAGGCAGAATTTGTTTACGGAATCAACTAGGAACGTCTTTTCGATGACTATTTTATATGCTGCTTTGTAAATTTACAAGAATTATTAATAATTCAAACAATTTGCATAAACAACTTCAGAGTTTGGCTATTTTTCAACGAATAGGCTAAATTTCTTTGACAATATTCACTAAGAATATCCTTCCGATGACTCTGTTCTATGAAGCTTTGCAAATTTACAATAATTATTAATTATTTAAACAGTCTTCATAAACATATTAAAGTTTGGGTATTTTTCAAGGAATAGGCACAATTTGTTTACGGAGTCAACTGAGAATATCTTTCCGATAACTCTTTTCTATGTTGCTTTATAAATTTACAAGAATTATTAATTATTTAAACAATTTTGATTGAAAAATTAAGAGTTTGGCTATTTCTCAACGAATAGGCTCAATTTTGTACAAAATTAAGTAAGAATATCTTTCAGATTACTTTGTTCTATGATGTTAAGAAAAGTCTTTCTGATGACTATTTTCTATGTTGCTTATGTAAATTCACAAGAGCGATTAATTTTTTTAACAATTTCTATAAACGAATAAGCTCAATTTGTTTACGGAATCAACTAAGAATGTCTTTCCGATGACTCTTTTCTATGTTGCTTTGTAAATTTACAAGAATTAATAATAATTTAAACAATTTTGATACAGAAATTTAAAGTTTGGCTATTTTTTAACAAATATGCTAAATTTTTTTAAACAATTAGCTGAGAATGTCTTTCCAATTACTTTTTTCTATGATGATTTGCAAATTTTCAAAAATTATTAATTATTTAAACAATTTTCATAAAAAAATTAAGAGCTTGGTCATTTTTCAACGAATAGGATCAATTAGTTTAGGGAATCAAGAAAGAATGTATTCCCAATAAATGTTTTCTACGATACTTTGAAAATATACAATAATTATTAATTATTTTAACAATTTTCCTAAACATATTCAGAGTTTGTCTATTTTTCAAGGAATAGGCAGAATTTGTTTACGGAGTCAACTAGGAAATTTCTTTTCGATGACTATTTTATATGCTGCTTTGTAAATTTACAAGCATTATTATTTGTAATATCATTATTTTTAACGAATTGACTCGATTTGTTTACATAATCAAAAAGAATGTTTAAAAAATAAGTCTTTCCTATGTTACTTTGCAAATTTACAATAATTGTTAATTATTTTAACAATTTTCATAAACATATTCAGAGTTTGGCTGTTTTTCAACAAATAGGCTCACTTTGTCTACGAATTCAACTAAGAATATCTTTCCGATGACTGTTATCTATGTTGCTTTGTAAATTTACAATAATTTTCAATTATTTAAACAATTTTAATTAAAAAACTGAGAGTTTGGATATTTTTTAACGAACAGGCTCCATTTTTTATGGAATTAAGTAAGAATATCTTTCCAGTGACTTTTTGCTATAATGCTCTGCAAATTTCAAAGAATGAATAATTATTTAAACAATTTTGATAAACAAATCAAGAGTTTGGCTCTTTTTAAGAATAGGCTCAATTTGTTTACGGAATCAATAAAGAATGTTTTTCAAATACCTCTGTCCTATGATACTTTGAAAATTTACAATAATTATTAATTATTTAAACAATTTTCATAAACACATTCAGAACAATTTATTTGCGGAATCAACTAAGATTGTCTTTCCGATGAATCTTTACTATGTTTTGTAAATGTACAAGAATTATTAATTATTTAAACAATTTCAATTGAAAAATTTAGAGTTTGGCTATTTTTCAACGAATAGGCTCAATTTTTTACAGAATTATTTATTCTACATCGTGAGAGGGTATCCATGCGAAGCCATGTACAAATCAAAATTATTGAAGTAAAAATTAATTTCATGTTATTTTATTGAAATTCATTTCCAAATAAAATAAATATCTAGTATGGTTGAAAAATCATGTGTTTTGATGAAAATTCATCCTTTTTGGTAGAAAATTAAACTGTTTTGTAGAAAATTCTTCTTTTTGGCTTGTAAATTCAACAATTTGGTTTTTTTCTCTTGCTTGGTTCTTAGTTAAAAATTCCACTATTTTTTATAAAATGCGTTTCTTTTAATTAACAAATTTAACTATTTTGTAGAAAATTCAACTGTTTTGTAGAAAATTCGTCTTTTTAGCTTGAAAATTCAACAATTTGGTTGATTCATTTCTTTCTTGATTAAAAAATCTTTCTTAGATGAAAATTCAACTCTTTTGTTGAAAATCCTTTTTTTTGGTTTAAAAATTCAATTATTTTATAGAAATTCAACAATTTGGTTGATTTTTTTCTTTCTTGATTGAAAAATCTTTCTTAGTTGAAAATTCCACTCTTTTGTCGAAAATACGTCTTTTTAGTTTAAAAATTCAATTATTTTTTAGAAAATTCAACTGTTTTGTAGAAAAATCGTCTTTTTGGCTTGAAAATACAAAAATTTTGATTTTTTTCTTTCTTGATTGAAAAATCTTTCTTAGTTGAAAATTCCACTCTTTTGTTGAAAATACGTCTTTTTGGTTCAAAAATTAAATGATTTTTTAGAAAATTCAACTATTTTTTAGAAAATTTTGGAAGTGTGTCTAAATTGAAAAAAAAAATTTGTTCAAAAATTCGATTTTTTTTTGTTTGAAATTAATTTTTCAACTTAAAATATAACTACTCTGTTTTTGATTATAAATTTATCTTCTTTAATTAAAAATTCAACTAATATATGGTTGAAAAATTATGTGTTTTGATGAAAATTCATCCTTTTTGGTAGAAAATTAAACTGTTTTATAGAAAATTCGTCTTTTTGGCTTGAAAATTCAACAATTTGTTTTTTTTTCTTGCTTGGTTCATAGTGAAAAATTCCAATATTTTTTTGTAGAACGCGTCTTTTTAATTAAACAATTGAACTATTTTGTAGAAAATTCAACTGTTTTGTAAAAAATTCGTCTTATAGTCTTGAAAATTCAACAATTTGTTTGAGTTTTTTCTTTCTTGATTGAAAAATCTTTCTTAGATGAAAATTCCACTCTTTTGTTGGAAATACGTCTTTTTGGTTTAAAAAGTCCATTATTTTTTAGAAAATTCAACTGTTTTGTAGAAAATTCGTCTTTTTGGCTTGAAAAATCAACAATTTGTTTTTTTTTCTTGCTTGGTTCTTAGTTAAAAATTATACTATTTTTTATAAAATGCGTTTTTTTTTAATTAAAAAATTCAATTATTTTTTAGAAAATTCAACTGTTTTGTAGAAAATTCGTCTGTTTGGCTTGAAAATTCAACAATTTGTTTTTTTTCTTGCTTGGTTCTTGGTTAAAAATTCCACTATTTTTTTGTAAAATTCTTTTTTTTAATTAAAAATTTTAACTATTTTGTAGAAAATTCAACTGTTTTGTAAAAAATTCGTCTTTTTGTCTTGAAAATTCAACAATTTGTTTGATTTTTTTCTTTGTTGATTGAAAAATCTTTCTTAGTTGAAAATTCCACTCTTTTGTTGAAAATAGGTCTTTTTGGTTCAAAAATTCAACGATTTTTTAGAAAATTCAACTGTTTTATAGAAAATTCGTCTTTTTGGCTTGAGAATTCAACAATTTGGTTGAATTTTTTTCTTGCTTGGTTCTTAGTTAAAAATTCTACTATTTTTTATAAAATGCGTTTTTTTATTAAAAAATTGAATTATTTTTTAGAAAATTCAACTGTTTTGTAGAAAATTCGTCTTTTTGGCTTGAAAATTCAACAATTTGTTTTTTTTCTTGCTTGGTTCATAGTTAAAAATTCCACTATTTTTTTGTAGAACGCGTCTTTTTAATTAAACAATTGAACTATTTTGTTGAAAATTCAACTGTTTTGTAAAAAAAATTCGCCTTTTAGTCTTGAAAATTCAACAATTTGGTTGATTTTTTCCTTCCTTGATTTCAAAATCTTTCTAAGATGAAAATTCCACTGTTTTGTTGAAAATACGTCTTTTGAATTTAAAAATTTAACTATTTTACAGAAAATTCGACTTTTTGGCTTGAAAATTCAACAATTTGGTTGATTTATTTCTTTCTTGATCGAAAAATCTTTCTTAGTTGGAAATACGTCTTTTTGGTTCAAAATTTCAACGATTTTTTTAGAAAATTTAACTGTTTTGTAGAAAATTTCGGAAGTTTGTCTAAATTGAAAAAAAAATTTGTTCAAAAATTCAATTTTTGTTTGGTTGAAATTAATGTTTCAACTTAAAATTTTACTACTCTTTTTTTGATTATAAATTTATCTTTTTTAATTTAAAATTCAACTATATGGTTGAAAAATCATGTGTTTTGATGAAAATTCATCCTTTTTGGTAGAAAATTAAAGTGTTTTATAGAAAATTCGTCTTTTTGGCTTGAGAATTCAACAATTTGGTTTATTTTTTTTCTTGCTTGGTTCTTAGTTAAAAATTCCACTATTTTTTTGTAAAATGCATCATTTTAATTAAGAAATTTAACTATTTTGTAGAAAATTCACTGTTTTGTCAAAAATTCGTCTTTTTGTCTTGAAAATTCAACAATTTGGTAGATTTTTTTCTTTTTCGATTGATAAATATTGCTTAATTAAAAATTCTACTCCTTTGTTGAAAATACGTCTTTTTGGTTTAAAAATTTAACTATTTTATAGAAAATTCGACTTTTTTAGCTTGAAAATACAACAATTTGGTTGATTCCTTTCTTTCTTGATTGAAAAATCTTTCTTAGTTGAAAATTCCACTCTGTTGTTGAAAATTCGTCTTTTTGGTTTAAAAATTCAACGATTTTTTAAAAAATTCAACTGTTTTTAGAAAATTGCAGAAGTGTGTCTAAATTGAAAAAAAAATTTATTACAAAATTCAATTTTTTTTTTGAAATTAATTCTTCAACTTAAAATTTTACTACTCTGTTTTTGATTATAAATTTATCTTTTTTAATTAAAAATTCCACTATATGGTTGAAAATTCATGTGTTTTGATGAAAATTCATCCTTTTTGGTAGAAAATTAAACTGTTTTGTAGAAAATTCGTCTTTTAGGCTTAAAAATTCAACAATTTGGTTTCTTTTTTTTTTTTGCTTGGTTCTTCTTTAAAAATTCCACTATTTTTTTGTAAAATGCGTCTTTTTAATTAAAAATTTTAACTATTTTGTAGAAAATTCAACTGTTTTGTAAAAAATTCGTATTTTTGTCTTGAAAATTCAACAATTTGGTTGATTTTTTTCTTTCTTGATTGAAAAATCTTTCTTAGTTGAAAATTCCACTCTTTTGTAGAAAATTCGTCTTTTTGGCTTGAAAATTCAACAATTTGTTAGAATTTTTTTCTTGCTTGGTTCTTAGTTAGAAATTCAACTGCTTTTTATAAAATGCGTTTTTTTTTAATTAACAATTTGAACTATTTTGTAGAAAATTCAACTGTTTTGTAGAAAATTCTTCTTTTTAGCTTGAAAATTCAACAATTTGTTTGATTTTTTTCTTTGTTGATCGAAAAATCTTTCTTAGTTGAAAATTCCACTCTTTTGTTGAAAATACGTCTTTTTGGTTTAAAAATTCAATTATTTTTTAGAAAATTCGTCTTTTTGACTTGAAAACCCAACAATTTGGTTTTTTTTTTTGCTTGGTTCTTAGTTAAAAATTCCACTGTTTTTTTTTTGTAAAATGCGTCTTTTTAATTGAAAAGTTTAACTATTTTGTAGAAAATTCAACTGTTTTGTAAAAAATTCGTCT